>JAGDQP010019991.1:17697-34001 GCA_022664845.1 Lepisma saccharinum | reverse complement strand
GGAGACCGCAATGAGCTGAAGGCCCCGTCCTTAGAAAGTTATTCTTATTCGATGGAAGGGAATGGCAAACCACCATTGGTTCACTTTGTTCTGCGACCTTGTGAGTCAGGACCTGCTTTCGGGAAGAACACCTAGCATTTTATCAATAATATCATAGGTCAATATCTTAGGAACAAGAAGAAATTAAAACAAGGAAAAGATGGTCAAAAAATGCTTCGTCATCCAAACGAATTTGAAAACTAAAAAAATAAAAAAAAAAAATAAAAAAAATAAAGATTTCAAGTTAAAGCCAAGGCCGGATTTATGCATCTAGGCGCCCTAGGCTCATGACTTTCAGCACCCACACTCCGTCCTTTTCCTTACCCCCTCCCGACCTTATCCCTTCACACCTGCGCATTATGACAAAATGCTTTCCTCGGTCGTCTCGCAATTTAGTAATAATAATCGTAACAATATAATAATTATTTAACTCTGCTAATGTTCTTACTTATGTAGGAAAAAAGAAATGTAAGTTTACAGAATTGAACGCTGCAGTATATCTAGCAGTTGGATTACCGGGCCACCCATCAATACGTCGCTCCTAAAAACTAGCTCAAAGTTACAAATTCTCTAGGAATGGACAAAAGCGACACTACAAACTCATTCGCTGTATTGAATACGTGGGCAGCTCTTTGAATGTTGAACACCATCTCAGGGAATATTTATCTCCTAAAGATATAAGCTTAAGTTAGGGACAAAAATTATGCTTTGTTTCTACTGCCATAAAAGACAGGTTAGAATATTTTTAGGTCTTTACTCATATTTAGATCAGACCCACCCCGGGAACTAAATTATTCCATCACCATTTTCTTCGTTCACGCAAACTCCATGATCATTTTCTTTACAAGATCGCCCGATAATTACATAATATTAAGGCCTACATAAAATAAATATATTAAAGTATTCAACTACATAGTATGAAGTTAACTTACCTTATTTTACTCTTTATTTCACTCCTCTCGTTGTGCATTTCTGCTGTACAGGTGAAAAAAGATAAACTAGATGGCGCAGTGAATGAAAGTCTCGTCGTAAAAGATAACAGATTACCTGTGTTGCCAGTACAACATTTGATAAAACAGACAAAAACAACAGAGAGAAATTCTATTTAACACCAGGAGACAATAGCAAATTCTTAGGGCTGATTTTCAAATACGTTTGCGTTGCTTGCTTTGCTTGCGATTTGGGTGAATAGACAATTGAAAGACACGTTACAACATGTAATAAACACACCACAAAACACCACGTGTTTCAATTGGCTATTCACCTAAATCGCAAACAAAGCAAGCTTTCATGAAAATGAGCCCTTACCGAGCCGCTGTAGCTCAGTGGTATGTCGGTCCAGATTGCTGAGTGACTAGTGCGATAGTCTACCGACCCAAGGATCGTGGGCTCGAATCCTGCCTCGGGCATGGAAGTTTGTGAGTATGTTTTAACAATACATACAACACAGTTTTGAACAGTTGAGAACATTACATAATAAAGCCGCTTAGGTCAAATTTAAAAAAAAAAATGTTATAGCATTGGCGTAGCATTCGGGAGGTCATGGGTTCGATCCCAGTGGACGACCATCATGACTGAGGTCTTTCCAGGTTTTTCCTCAGTCACACCAGGCAAAGGCCGGAATGACACCTTCAACATAGGCCCTGACAAATCCTTTCCCCTTCCCTATCCCGCCTTGAGCCTTAGATGCCTAAAGGCCTTAAATACATAAAATTCAATAGCAAATTATTTTTAAAGCAATGTTTCCATTAAATACTTAAGTATTTAATGAATATTAACGTGATATTAAAGATGTCGATTATTGTTTGACGTCCAATTAGTATTTGAACGCAAGCCTGGAAGTAGAAAAAACATCGGCAAGTAGTAAAACATCGCAACGCGTTGGTTTCGCTTTTCGGAAGCCCTGGGTTCAATACCAGAAGCCAACCATCCTAATTAAGGATTTCCAATGTTTTCCTGAAACGCACCAGACAAATGCTGATAAAGTATCCTTAACTACGGCCTGCACCCTTTCCTCTACACTATCACGGTCAGAACCATGCAGAGATGAATGAATTAAATTCGAGAAGTAAGTAGGAGGAACTGAATTCTTATTTTCGACCTTGAGGAAACTTTGGCTCAGGCCGAAGGAAGGATGATGAGAAACTTTGTGGAATGAAGAAAGTGGAAGGAACCGGGAGAACCCCGTGAAAAGTGTAGACAGTGCAAAAAGGAAATCTAGTGTTAAAACAGTAGTCCTGGCAACGATACATGAAACACCTGTGTATAGAATATTATCTAAATCAAAACAGGGTAAGAAAGTGGCGCATTAAAAAATCAATAATCCGAACCAGTTTCGAAAGAAATGTACTTTTTTTTTCACACAAAATGCGCATATAACAAGTGTATTTGAATATTTCACTATTTACATGGAAGGAAACTTTTTTTTTTTACCTTTAGTTTTAAGAGGCACGAAAAAGATAATGTTTTAATAATAATAATAATAATAATACAGCCGCCGTGATTATGAGGCCTCCGTACCAACGCTGCGTCTGTGTGTGTGTGTTCTAATATTTTTATATTGCTGGACAAATGACAAGAAATAATTAAATTTTCGAAAGCGCCCCCAATAATACTTGTGAATGTGAATGAAATGAACTGCCTGATATTTTGTCTGTTTATTTTTGCTAAGAAATTAGAATACCCGAAATTGCATAGGCGTATAAAGTCGTAAATTACGCGTATTCTAATTTCTCATAGATAATGTCAAAATCTCAGACAGTTCATTTTATTCACATACGCAAATAATACTGGGCCGTTTTCCGAAATTTCGTTATTGCTTTTCATTTGTACAGCATCCTTAAACATATGAAACCTCACACACACAAGAAGCAACGTTGGTACGGAGGCATCTTAATTTTTCTCACTTTGGAATGGAATTTGGTGCTCTCATACTGCCGGGAATTTGGCTTGAAGTTTTCAAAGGGTTTCTTCAGTCCCACAAGGTGAATGTCAGGGTGGTACCTCAACTGAAGGCTTGACCGATTAATACGTAAACTTAGTACGTAAAGCATTAAAGTCATCCTCAAGGATGGATTTAAAAAAGCGTTTCATGAGCATAAATAAGTCATACAACTGAAAATTATCTTAGTCCCTGCTTTTCTTGAAAAAATATGACGAGACACAAATACAAATTATATAGAGTTTAATGTGAACTATTTCTGGCGTATAATGTATGGACTTAGATAATGACAAAATATAGTAAACGTAAAAAAGTGTACAAAAGTGTACAAATGTGTACAGTAGGTGAGAATAAAGTATACAAGATATATGTCTCGTTTGTGCTAAAAAAATGTTCACATTGCGCACCAAGAAAAATAGTGCTTTAAAGGTGCAGAAAAAGTATATACAAATTATTACAATTTTGCTTGGAACACATTCGAACACTTTCACAGCATTTTTTTACATAATTCGTACACTTTTAAAACACATTCCCGCTTTTGGAAGTGCCCTGAAAGTGTAAGAAAGTGTTTTTTTTTTACAGTGTATGAAGGACCAGTTTACTACTTTATTGTTAATTGATATGTTTAAGTAATAAGAGGTAAGCTGTATAAGCACTTCACACAAATATAGAAAGGTGGCAACGTTTTGCAAAAGGCTTGTCTGCATAATGGAATGAAGAAAAACAGAGTGGAAATGCGGAGCAGCCATGTTGCCAACTGAACACTGAATATATATATATATATACATATAAATCTATTAGCTTTCTTACAAGTATATTTCAGGATCTAGTTTACGTATTCACATCTTTCTTTGGCACTCTAGTTGTAATATAACATTTACCAAAGCGCGCACAATCATTTGAAAATTTGTAGCTTCTTTCAAATTCAAATATCAAAGTTAAAATTTTTTACGATAGTTTCTCCTGATATATGTATAACTTGTGAAGAAAGTAGATTTTTATATTTTGTTCCACGAAAGATATTGGGCCTTCAATATGCATAAAATATTAATTTTTGGATTTTCAAAAAAATTCATAAAATTAAGGAAGCATATATCAACTTTGAACTTACTTTATGTGCACAAAAATCAACTTCGATATTCAATCCCTTTCGGAGGAAAAAGCGCCTTGAAAACCGGAATTGTTTCTATTTCAACAATCAATTTGGACACCATTTTGACAAGCTCAATTACGTTTTAGGTTTTTCTTGCAGAGGACTAAAATTATCAAGCGGGTTTTAAAAGAAAGAATGTTTTTTTCTTTGCATAACCTATAAATCAGTCCACAGCTACTAAATTTTCCGTAAACACAAATTTTGCCATGCGCCATAATACAAAAAGGACTACCATTAGTCAATAGATGGTAAAAAAGAATAATACTTCTTTTGAAATTTCCTTATTTGAGGGATATTATTATTATTATTATTATTATTTTATTTTTATTATTATTATAGACAACATGGTTTTTCTCAAGGCAAATCGGTTACAACTAATCTAACAATTTTATGCAAGGGCGCATTGCCACTAGATCCCAATGTGAAGTAATATATATATAGATCTTGCCAAGGCATTTGACAGTCTAAATCACAACATCTTATTGAACAAAATTTCGAGGATTGGGTTATCGCCAGCATTTGTCAATTGGTTCAAGAATTATTTAACTGATAGAAACTTTAGAATTAAACTTGGTAATTTTATATCCGAAAACGCATATCTCAAGGTTTGTCTTTAGGCCCTCTATAATGCAATATCTACATCGATGATTTAAGTGATCAAATTAGTAATTCTAATTTAATTTTGTATGCTGACGACCTAACGATATTTAGAGAAGTCTTCTTCTAACAGACATTGATAAAATTGATGAATGGTGTATTAGAAATAAAATGCAAATTAGCTTATAGAAAACCAAATTTATAAGATTTACGTGAAATCGCAATAATATGCAAGCACATATAAGGTGAGAAATATTGAAATAGAGAAAGTCGAAACTATTAAGGACTTAGGCATTATTTTTTATTCTAACTTGAACTTTAATGATTATATCAATGGTCTTATTGATGAGTCTCGCAAGCTAATTGGTTTTACGTTTAATCAATGCTACTAATTTAACAACATCAGCATGTTCATAACATTGTACACAATCTTTGTTCAAACTAGATTAGAATATGCCTCCAACGTTTGGAATAATCTGTCCAAAACCTTGTCTGACAAACCTGAAGCTGCACAAAGGTGCATTGCTTTAGATTAACATGTTTTAAATTCAATTTACCATATTTTTTCTATCATTATGACTACTGGTGTGATTTCTTTGACATTGAACTTCTAGTTTTAAGAATAAGAAAACTAGATAGTTAGTTGTATTTATTTTCGTAAAATTTACTCCACTGAACATTGTAATCGTTTTATTGAAAAACTTAATTTTAATGTACTTTTGTACCGAACCTTTTTTGACTACGGCTGATAATGGTGACATACTACTCAAACGTCTTTTTACAAATTTTGAATCCTATTAGTTATTTTTTTTTACTATAGTTTGTTATGTAAATTTTCTGCGTGTTTCTTGTATTACTTACTCTATTACTTGTATTTCTTGCTTATTTCATGTACCTTTTGCTTATTTCATGCATCTTATTGTATTACAGTTCATTTTATCTGAGTTTTGTCGCTTGCCTCATGTATCCATTTCTATTACTCAATTAATTTGTAATCTAACATGTATTGACCAAGTGCTATCTTAGCCTTCCAGGTGTTTATAGCACTCAAATAAATTAAATTAAAATTTAATCAAAATTATTAATTTGAAAAGGGGTCGAACAGCTAAGCTGGACGATTTCAGATGGCTGACCTACAGGTATCCTGTACGAAGTGCCTGAAACTTATATTATTACTGTATTATCCCAATTTTCATTTGCGGGCACATGCACTACTTGGAGCGGGATGCCCAAGGCTACTACTGCTCCCCTTGTCCAAGTAACGATTTCACGTTTTCAGTACTTTTTTGTATATTTTCCTTCAGTATTTAGATCAAATTTTATGTTTGTATGGTGAATCTTAAGCTTTAATATTCATAAGCCGTTTTCTAAAATAGAAGAATTTAAATATATTAAAAATTATGCTTTTCTTCTGTCCATTGATTACGTGTCATTGCTGTCCCGCGGTTATTAGCTGCTATGTAAATCCGCTAGGTATCATAAAAATTCGTTTCATGTACACCTAACACAAAAGACATATGTTGAATCAAAATATGTAAATTTTCATTGCGTTGTTTTGCAGTTTGCTAGCAGTTCGAATATTTTTAATGTTTTCTTGAATTACAGTATTTCACGAGTGTTATTGCTCTCCCCCTCCCTTCTCGCGTTGCAAATTGCTTATTTTATTTTATTTTATTTTTTGTAGGATTTCTATTCATCTTTATAGAAAATCCTCAATAGTTATTAATAGTCATTACTATTAAAATGTTGCGTTAATATTTCTGAAGATGGTAACTACAGGCATAGACTAAATAATAAGACAGTTTTATTATTTAGTCTAAGCTACCGGGTACAAATAATTCACAGTGAGTGGTATGATACAAAATTAATATACATATAGATCACTGCAAACCTATTGAAAATCAGTATCTTCAGTTTCACTACGACACTTCAATTAGAATATAGTTCTTGGTTCTTATTCAGTACATCTATTTACAGACGTCATTGTTACACAAAACACTTTCTTCCACATTGAACTGTGCGCATTATTTTCAGGCACACATTACTTTGGCGCAAGATTCACATTATGACTGTGGACCCAACGATTGATAAACATGAAATAAGATAGATATTCTACACTCATTCTATTTGTCATTCAAAGGAACGCGTGGTGATGCTATTTTAGTTTCAAATAAAAAATGATTCTTACAGGAAACTGTTCCGGTTCTATATTTCTTTCCACAACGGCCTCCGGTCCGCTCCGGCTCACTTTAAACATCGCATATATTTATTAGAATTTACTGAAGTTTATGTTCTAACGTACCAGGTACGTAAATATGAAACCTGAATTTATGTACAAAAAAGACACAGTGATTGTATGACAATGCTAAGAACTATTCTATTCGAAGTATTGGCCATCGCGAGCGATATATTTCTGCCATCGTTCCGGCAATATGTGGATGCCAGACCAAAAAAACTGTGTCTCTTGTGCTGCAAACCAGTCATCAAGCCATTTTCGTAAGATGTGAATCGCTGGGCAGCAAGTGCCTGTCCCAGCAATGCAAATAAGTGAAAATCGGAAGGTGCCAAGTCTAGTGAGTAAGCCTCATGCGGAAGGATTTCCCAGCCAAACATTGCAATCGTTTCCTTGACCGGTTTTGCTGTGTGGGAGGGTGCATTATCGCGAAGTACAATCACTTTATGTTGTTTTTGGTCATATTCTGGTAGTTTTTCACGCAAAGCTTGATGAAAATCGATCATTTGTTGTCGGTAACGTTGGGTATTAATGGTTTCGTCAGGTTTCAGTAGTTCATAATAGATCACTCCCTTCTGATCCCACCAAACACAAAGCATTGTCTTCCGTACATAGCGATTTGGTCTTGAAGTTGATGTCGCCGGTTCTCCTGGAGTTACCCATCACCTTTTACGCTTAGGATTCTCGAAATAGATCCACTTTTCGTCACCAGTCATAATTCGATGGAGAAATGATTTCCTTTTGTACCTAGTGAGCAGAATATCCCACCTTCTGTTTTAAACGTACGGAAACTGCTTCTCGTGTCACATTTAATTGATCCGCGAGTTGTTGTTACGTTTGAGCGTCATCCTCATCCAACAAAGCTTGCAATTCGCTGTCTGCAAACTTTTTCGGTGGTCTTCCACGTTCTTCGTTTCTCACGTCAAAATCGCCACTTTTAAATTTTGTAAACCACGCATAGCACTGTGACTTACTAAGAGCATGATCACCGTAAGCTTCGACAAGCATGCGATGCGATTCTGCAGCAGTTTTCTTCAAATAGTAACAAAAAATCAATGCTGTCCGCATATCGTAGTTTGTAGGTACAAATTTCGCCATGTTCAACGCTATTAAACACTACACTATGACATGAAACTTATCTGGTTGAGAGTTGCAAATCGTTATCAGAAGTCAAAACAAGCAAGTGGTGCCAAGGACGCAGTTTTACGGTAACCACAGTGACAGCTAACGCCCGTCTATGCACAAATTCCGGTTTGATATTTACACACCTGGTAAGTACTAAAATCGTAATTTGTTAGTTCTTATGAAATTTAGTAAAATGTAACTTACTTTTTGTGTTATGTTGGTTAACTAAAGAATTTACGGATACAGATGAAGTATTTTGAGAAGGGGTTTCAACATTTTTTCCACTTCTATCATATTTACTACATTGAAAGAAAATATGATTGAAATCTTCTACACATTGATTATTGGAGCAGCCACAAGGACTGAGAGCCAACATTTTTTTTATTTTGTGTAAATGAGTCTTCGTTGTATTGCGTATACTTACTTATCACAGCAGTCTTCTCTCCTATTCTTGAAATCTGCTCTTGAGACTTTCACTGATAGATGCCTTGTACAGTTGACAAAATCTTCCGGTTTGTCTCTTTTACCAGGCTGATATGTCTATTATTATTGTATTTTATATTTTTTTATTGTTTACGTGTTTCAATATTAGTTGTCAAAGTCCATTTAGCATTGTTTATTTCAGTTTTCTTTCTTTTTTTAAAACAAAAAGATGTTTAAACTTTATGCTATCATCAACATATCGAGCAAGTATTTATATGCAATGAAAAGAACTGTTAAGTGAGTCAGTCAGCTACATATCTAAATATTTAGTATACTTTGCAGAATATAAATACGACACAATAACAACACTCACACTCAAACTAATTCAATATTTCCATAGAATACGTAACCGATTATTCCAAATTTGAACAATACAATGATAATGTAACAATATTAATTTCGATTTCCTAATTAAATAGACCAATTGTAACAATGATGTAATTTACAATAATAATCCAATTCACGAAATAATTTAATTCATAATTGAGGAATTCCGTGAGAGAGGCAGCTAAGCCGTAAAGTCAATAAAGTCGTTACTACTATTTACTTGCATTGGCCTGACCTCTGTCTGCAATTTAATTATCACTGTTTGTTGTCAGATAGGCCAAAAACTTCCAAGGTCCATCTGATAACAAACAGTGATAATCAAATTGCAGACAGAGGTCAGGCCAATGCAAGTAAATAGTAGTAACGACTTTATTGACTTTGTGGCTTAGCTGCCTCTCTCACGGAATGTTTCAGTTGAACAAATCATAAAAGCATATAATTTAAGCTTTAACGGGTACACGCTCACACATTCTGGATTTACTATGAAGAACGTGCGGTCAAATTCCTCTTACCGAACGAAGCCAATTTTTGAAACCGGAAGTAATACGCGCAAGGAAAATAACTATCCATTCTTTCATTCAAATATATTCAAGATCCCAGTAATAGTTATTTAAAGGTCCTATTTCTGTAATACATTCACTGTTTATCTTTCGTAACCAAGTTCAATACTTGTAAACAGCACACATTCCACAGCATATTCCAGAAAGCAGAATTTCTTGTCAGAATGACAAATATAATACCTTATGGTAAAATATCTAGTTAAAGAAAAATCCATTAACACAAGAACAATATTATGTTATTTAAAAGCATGAAAAATTATTATCAGCTATCCAAGACAACTTCGAACCTATTGAACTCATCCAAGTAGAAATCATTTTAAAATATTCCTTTACATTTCAAGAAATATCTAGCTTTGAAATAAATCCACAATAGGCGTGTGTCGAATTGAAATTCAGATTCACATTGCAGGAGTACACATGTCTGTAAGTGTTGTGGAGATCAGCCATGCACGTTATATTTCCTTCGGTCAAGAAATCTTCAAGCATGCTAATGAACTCAACACCGGAAGCAACAACTCCTACTAAACATTGTGTTTCCTTCTCGTTTTGGTTTCTCTTATGTAGAATAGTTTCAACAATTTTTTTACCAACATGCTTGTTTATTAGCTGATTCATCACCTTCTAAACACTTCAAAATACCTTAACACTATTAATCTTTGCACGATACAAGATTAGTTATTGATCAATAACTGATCATTTACTTAGTATCAATAACTGATCTTGCTCCTTGTAAGAAGCGTTTGTAAGTCTCAAGAGCATTCAACAACAAACACTTGCCTTATCACACAACATAAAGCACCAATTAATTATGGTCTTTTTCATTTAATTCAAGAACGAATAACTGTCTTTGCAGGCGACTTTATGTTTGGAATATCACATTAACCTTAAAAATGCAGATTAAAGTATGTTCACTGGTTAGTAGAATTAACTTGCAAAAGAAATGTTAGGACGGACACCTGTAAATTAGAGTTTTAAAATTTTAATTAAAATTTAAGAATATCATTAAACTTATACTGTTATATTAAATAAGGGAGGAATTAACTCAAAAGACCTTGCTAGCTCCGAATCAGCCTTTACAATTTGAAAACGTTTGATAATCAAAGCGCTGCGATTCTAACAATCGTGAAGGTTCCAGTAGACTGATACCATCCAAGACATACAAACATTATTATTTTTTGTAAAATAGGTTGGTAACAATGGCAACTCGGATGCCTAAGCACGGGGACAACCACAGTATTTTTCAGTTGTGTCGAATAATGTTGATCACAAGTTTGGTGCGGATATACTTAATAGTAAGGAGGGAAATTGCTTATTAATTTGAAATGTTGGCAACGCTGATAGCTGCGGTGCTTGTTCAAGACTGCTCCGGTGGCTCTGAACTAGTCTAGTGAAAATGTTTCCAACGATACCTCAACAACATCTAAACACCTTGTATTACATGAAATATACTTTCTGGACACGGTTTGGCAGTACTGATAACTGGCGTCCTTCCAGACGGAGATAATCACAGTATTTTTCTATTGTGCGAATAAAGTTTCTGCCAAGTTCGGCGCTGCTGCGTCTAACGTAATGGAAGCAATTTCAATTTGAAAGACAAAGATTGGCAACACTGACAACTTGGTTGTTTAGGGACAGTAACACCCGCAGTAGTTTTCTATTGTGTAGAATGATGTCGATGCCAATTCTGGTACAGAAAGGTCTAATGAAATGAACGCAATTTTAAAAATTGAATTTAAAAAATGGAAAACTATCGACTGCGCCAATCAAAGCGGTTCACATCGTCTTGCTGAGATCTCTCCAACTACACCTCAACCACCTCCGTAGTTCCCGAATTAAAATTTGCTGACGGACTGACAAAGCGGTAATGTCTAACTATCAAGGGAACTTCTGTGATGACACTTGTGATACTGCTCCATTTTAAGCTGTAAAAAATGACGTTAACTTCAATGTTCCAGAAAATATTTGTCCGGAGTAACGTGAAATTTTATTTTCACTTCTTTAGTAATTACCCTTCTCTTCTGCCCCCACTCCGTCGCAGAACAGATGGCTACCATGAATTTTCGGAATGTACACTACCATCTGCATAAAAAGACACCACTCGCAATATTTCTTCATGTAACTGCACACGGGATCTTAAAATTATCTCATAAGAAAATGCACTACTACCTCTAAAGAGAAAATGCACTACTATTATGATGCAAAGTTGCCTTACTGGCGCTCTCTGGCGTGCCAGTAGCAAGACAGTGAGACACTACGGAGCAGACAGAGCCACTCTTTGAAGCAACGTTGCCACCCGGTGGAGATGTAAATAAGCCAATCACCGATTAAAAAATATATTTCTCAAGGAATTAGGATTTAGTTTACAGCGTGTGTGTTATATAACTTTTTATTATAAAGCTGTCAATAATAATAAGCTCCCGTAGCCTAGTGATCAAAGTTGTGGATTTCGGAACACAGTGGGGAGGAGAACAGGATTGAGTCGTGATGCCAGGGATATTGACTGAGGTCTTTCAAGATTTTCCTCAGTTTCACAGGTGAATGCGTTTATGGTACCTAGCGAAAGGTCCTGGCTATCTCTACTCTCTCCCAGAAAGAGTGCTTACTTTGAAACATCGCTCCTCAAACTACTACTAATAATATTATAATAGGAATAAGAATAATAAACATTCTAAATATTTTATTCTTCTAGACATAAATAATACGACACTGAGGATGATCGAAGAGCGTATTTAGCTTAAATGTTGACGTGGAGGATAATGAAAAAATCAGCTGGACACTGAAGACAGGCAATGTGGAAGTGCTGAAGAAAGTAGGTAAGAGACGAACCATATTTGAGACAACAAACAGAAAATAAACTGATTAGTACATTAGCTGTGCATTCATTCATTCATTTATTCATAGTAGACCCGTCCCCCATAAAAGTCTACTTCTTTGAGTGTAAGTAGGAGGTAAAATCGTGCCCCCGTGTCACTTAAAATTTCAACGGTTCTTTTACTGTTTGTGGCAGCCAACACGTAAGTCACGCAACCCAGAACAATAATAATAGTGGTTTAGATGCGCTTTCTAAACCAATTGTGCCTGCTTAACCTACTACGCTGGTCTTCACATTGGAGGAACCACTAATCATGATTGAGTGCTACATCCAGAGCCCGATTCTTTCCCACCTTACTCTTCCGTACGGAGACATCTCAAGTCCGCTGCTTATTTGACGCATTCTCAGACAGTAGCGTAACTGAGGCAAAACTGCCAGCTTTGTATGGCAAGAATTTCTGAAGTCGCAAGGTCTTACGAGTGTTTCGTAACATGATTTTTCGTGTGTACTTTTGTGAAGATATGGGTGGCAAATATAGTCCATGTTTGAATATCATTAAATCATCAAACTTATTTAAATATCCTAATAGATATTTGTGTATATGTGTTTTAAAATAATTAATTAATTATTATTAATATTTTCGCTATTACATATTACTTAATGATCTTGCAAATATTTCTAGATGTTAAAAGTATGAACATTTATGGTGCTTTAATACATTTTGTGTTCTAAAATGCATATTCCATTACTGTTAAAATATGTATCATAATGAATTGCATTAAGTCAATTTACCTCAATTTGCACTTCTTTGCACTTGGTAATTAACAACATAACATCAGAGAATATATATACTGTATAAGGCAAGATATTGCTCACATAAATGAAAGAGGAAATAATTGATTTTATTAGGATATTTACAGGTGCATACTGTACAGGTAAAGTATACAGCAACAAGAAATAAGGTAAAAACAAATAAATAAATAACCAAACAAACTCATAGTCCATAATAAAAATAATAATAATGAATATTTGTAAACAATGTAAATCTTGTTGGAAAAAATAAATCAAGAAAGTATAAGGCCCAGGTTTAATAACCGGGAACTGGACCAAAGAAAATATCTCCCACCCTCCACCCTTCAAATTTATAATGAGCAACCCTGACTCGACCCCGAGCAGGGGTCGAGACGGGGAGACATTCCCGGGAAAAAGTCTACCCCGGTTTCGGGGAGAACGTTATTGTGTTCGAGGTACCCATCAAGTACGCGAACTGGAGCCGGAACTAATGCAGTTAAGAGGTAGGTGTGGATGGAGGGTCCTCACATTTTCAACATTTGCTCTGACTTTCTCTGATTTCCTTTGGGTTGCATGACTTATTGAACATCCTGTATATAGATAGATAAATGTTGTGTGTATTTGCATGCGTTTGCGTGTATGTGTGTGTGTTTGATTTAATATGTATTGATTAAAAATGAATGTAACCAGACACGTAAGTATGTATGAAATGTATTGTAGAAAAAGTAGGCCTATCCTTTAACATCAGAAAGATAAAAGTGCAGGTAGACAAAAAGGGCCATGAACTTTCTATAGTTGATAAATAATACAACAATATACATCAATATTGTTTATTCTGTTACCGAATCAGACATTTGGTTCCCTGAAGTCTGAAGGTCAGTTCTATCACCTATTCTCTCCGACAGTCTAAATTTACTTTTACGAAAGTATATACAGCGAAGAGTCAGCAAGTTGTTATTACACAATACTGTTGCCATGCTATGTATATATGTATGCTGTGTGTGGAGAATTAACGTCCTTCTTAACTGTCACGTACATTAGTCTCGGCATAAAATACTTTTTCCAAGCGATAATTATCGGTATGGTAGAAAAATATAGTTGGAAATATACTATTCTTAGTGTCATTTTAATGGCTAATTTCTTGTTCAAAAAACAAAACTATATAGTTTAATTTACTTAGGTTGTTATAAATCGATTTTATATTAAAATATTTACGTGTTGATCTTGAATAAAGTTCATGAAACAAAATTTCTTAACATATTTCATCCGTATGGAATAACGCATTAATTTTTAGAATACTACTTTTTATATCAAGTTTTCTTTATTGATTACATATTTTCTTATTTTATTTTGTTATTTTCTTATCATGACTATTACATGATATTGATAATAGTAATAATAATTTAATATTGTATTGAGCTCTTGTGTCGATTCTTTTATAATTGCTGTCCACTTTCCTGGTATAGATCTACTTCATTGAAATATTAAGATTGCATTTGTAAATTCTTCTAGTTAAGTAGGAGGGAAGAGAATAAGAATGAAATAAACAAATGTTACTTAATCTTTATTGTGGTATGCTGTGGTGTTAATAGGCCATTTACACTTAGAACTTTTACAAGAAGTTAAATTCTCCATTGTAGCAGCATTTAGCTCTTCTGGCTGCCACTTTAAGCAACTCGAGCAATATGAGTGAGTACAGTACATTGTCGTACAAAAGATGAACAATTATCGTTAATTTTGCATCTTGTTTTTCAGAAGTAACATCCTGTTAAAACATAACATAACATTGAACTAGACGTTGACAATAACATTTCAATGGATACAAAAACCAATAATAAGCATGCCTTCAGAATCCCAAAATCTGAAACCATGACTTTTTCTGGTTAGGACAACTTATCTCGGAATTACATTGTCCATTTTCGCCATTCCATGAATTTGATATTGATTAAAAGATTATGTCACAATGAACTAAAACGTGTACTTCATGTCTTTCTGGTCCGCTTCACAAGGCTCTAAAAATAACGAACGAAAGGTATTTCCAGGCAGTTTATTTCGAATACTAATAGCTGTAGAGCTGGCGGCTCGTTGTTTCGTCAAAGAAATCGGACCTTCTCGTTCAGAAAATACACATGTCAGCAGTGACGGGAAAGTGCGCGAGGGGTTCCCCGATTGGAGTGGAGGATTCCCAAAGAATTGCACGACGAGTGCGGATCGAGCAGAGAGCAAGTAGACGATGAATTCCTATCAGAGAACAACACCACGTTGATTCCAAGGTGATACCTCAAACAGATGCAAGATGGGGAAGAAATAAAGAATGTTTTGCGTGATTGCATAATTTCACTCGGGAATCCCTCGCACATTTTCCCATCATTTCTGACATGTGCATTTTCTGAACGAGCAAGTATGATTTCTTTGACGAAACGATGGGCCTCAAGCTCTATAGCTATTACTCTTCGAAATAAATCGCCTTTAAATACATTCTGCTATTATGCAACCACGCATAATATTCTTTATTCCTTCCCCATCTTGCACCTGCGTGAGGTATCGACTTGCAATCAACGTAGTATTATCTGGTATTAAGTCATTCTCTACATGATCTGATCGACCAAATTTCGCTGTTCAATTCTTGGGGAATCCCTTATTTCTCTTGGGAATCCCTCACGCACTTTCCCATCACTTCTGACATGCACATTTTCCGAACGAGCAGGTCCAATTTCTTTGACAAAACGATCGACCGCACGCTCTACGGCTATTAGTTTTCGAAATAAATCGCCTTGAAATACAGTTTTGGACGTTTTGGGGGCCCTCTAGCGTCGAAACTACGCATGAAAGGGCGCGTGTTGATATGAACTATTTTTCTTGTTTTGATATCAGGATTCACCTCCCGAAACACTCTGTATATATATATAATAAATCGCAGTCATATTCAATCCACTAGTGGATGAGGCCTCTCCCCGAAGGAAGGAGTTGGTCTACTGCTCCCACGCTGACCAGTATATATATATACACGAGCGCGCTCGACTTCAGTGCGAGCGGTCCCGGGTTCGATTTCCGGTGGGGGCTCAAAAATGTCGGTGTTGACCCAGCATCGTGAGGACAATTGGGGAGCTGCTGTGAATAAAAGACAGTGGCGATCACAGTGAGAGCTTCGGCTCTCCTCTCCCAACCCGTCTGGTCAGCGTGGGAGCAGTAGACCAATTCCTCCCTTCGGGGAGAGGCCTCATCCAGTAGTGGATTGAATA
>JAGDQP010019991.1:0-17597 GCA_022664845.1 Lepisma saccharinum | reverse complement strand
GATCTAGACAAATACCGGTACCGGAGCAGCAATATATGATCTAATTACTTAATACCATGAACAAATCCATCTCCTGGATAATGCATCAGTATTCACTGCAGAAACATACGCCATATACCCAGCTCTGAAATATTGCTCCAATATTAACGCAAATAAAATCTTGATTCTCACTGATTCACAATTAGTCATTCACACACTAAACACCAATGAAAAACAATTATTCAAAATATCTCCATACATTATAAACACCGTGTACTTATATCAAACTTTAACCAAATCTGACAAAACTATACATATAACATGAGTACCCTCTCATTCTTACAGCATATTTAATTGCATAACAGATAAATTAGCTTACAATTCCAAAAAAAAATAAATCATAACCAATTTACAACGAAATTTGCAAGACTTAATGTATAAATTAAAAAGAAAATTCACAATAAATTGATAGTATGGAACTCTCCTTCGTTATCTATCCACACAAATAGACCACATATCAACTTACATCTCACTATTCTCAGTAATTTGTCAAGTTTTCACATTAATTATCCGATTACGATCTCAACATACCACTAGCAAACATCATTTACATAAAATAAAACAAACTGAATCTCCATATTGTGACTGCGACAACAATCAAATTATAGAAGACATCAATCATATACTTTTTAATGCAAAAATACGATATACATCGACCTTCCTTAATAACAGCTCTGTTAAGACAAAAAGTACCACAATCTACATCTATCAACTCTTTGACAGAAAATAAGAAAAAGGTTACATACTACTATCTTATTTCAAAACATCCAAAGACTTTCTTAAAATCTCCTTAATCTCCTCTTCCGATAGCTCTGTAAACATACAACAAATCACAATTAATGAACACAATTAACGAATCACAATCTCATATATATATATATATATATATATATATATGAGAATTCCATACTTCAACACACAATAAACAGTTCTAAATCATGAGAATTCAACAGTAGTCTTATAATGATAAGCAACTACAATTCTATACGTTAAAACGTACACATTATAATCTTGCAAGATCACAGGAAAAAAGCTTATGTTGATTGTACGACATAATTTAACTTTAAATAGATCAAAATAAATGTAAATATAAAAAGAGAGCAGTAAAATAATTAAGAACAACTAATGTACTTAGAAGACCACCACTACTGTAATTAAGATCAATGCTTCTGATTCAACCAAACAAGAATAGGAAAACTTCAATGCCTATAGAATCCAATGGTGAACGTTTGTTACTGCGGCGATGAACTTGCGAGTTCCATAAGCCATAGAGTTAGTTAGTTAATACATATATTATACATCTATTAGATGTTCATCCTTACATTAATCATAGAAGAAAAAAAACTTTGAAGAACATTGCTTGGCATCCAACAATCCAATTATTCAACAATACTAAGTCAGTCTGGTGCTAAGCTCAAAACAAAATTTTTCGACTTTGATTGTTGTGGACACATCAAAATATAAAGAAGAAGAAAAACTTTCTTCCCTAAAAGCTAGAACTCTCTAGGCTTGAATTTGTAGAAGCAGCATTGAAATTTCATGCAACGATAAAAATACATTAGACATATACGGAGATAGTACTGCCATCTTTTGTTGGAGATCGTTGTTTTACATTAACCTTCAATTATGTACAATTTATTCACAATTGAATTATACACTTGCATATAATTCCGAATCATTCAGAAGTATTAACCGGAGTGTCGCACGAACCAGAGTGATAGTTATCGTAGAAACATGGAAAGCAGAAATATCACGACATCTAGCTCATATGATAATCGATGAATTTATACAATAACAAGTTTTTTTTTAATTATCTGTTGAGCAAGACACCTGATTTACATTCACAAAAATTGTTCTATCATCCGTCAGTTTTGATGCAAACGACGCCTATCTTATCATATAGGAAAAAATCGGAGAAGACAACTAACTGGTGGCAGACGATCGATTAAATTTTTATCCAGCCTTCTGTGGAATTGAACGCACGCTCTCGCTCGATTAAATAAGCACAATTTTGAAGGCGCTTGATCAAATTTTTTACCTACCGGTAGAAATAATAAACGTCTCACGGTTGGACGAGAGGAGTGCACTTTGGAGGTATGACCTTCACAGCGCACGTTGGTAACTTCTCATCGTCCTGAGACATCTCATCGTACATCATGAAGTTCAAAAAAGTAAGTTTTCTGCAATATATATATATATATATATTTAAAAACATTATTAAAGGGAATTCTATCTATAAATATTTTAATACATAAATAACTCCATATGACCTACGCCAAATATTTCAAAGCCGATTTTCTCGGCAACGGCGAAGAAGCGCATCTTAGTGCATTGCCAAATAAACACTCAAGTCATGAACTTTTATTGCAAAAATTATGAATCAAAAATAAATTTTACAATCGACGGACTCTCCTTGTAACCTTACTGACGAAAGATGTCCACCGACACTCAGTCATGAAGTTGATCCTCTGCAGCACTCTTCATTCGGTTTACGGTCAAACTTTCTTCCCTACTTCTGGTTCCATCTCAAGCATAGAAATAAGTGTTTTACCTAAGCTATCTTCGAATCAACTTTTATCTCCTTCATCATCACAGCCTCTTCATTTTGAAAACATTCTTACGCGACCTCTCTGAGGTCCCGATTGAACCTTAAGTTTCTATTGGAACGCCTCCTGATGTGCTCTTCTTCACCTACTGCATTTATACAATTTAATGAGAGATTTTTCTTTATTTGCATTGTGACACACTTGGCACTGATTAAGGATGCTTTATCTAGACTTTTCGGCATGATGTAGATAGTAACTGGAGACTTCAAATTTTGAATTTATTTATGGATTTTAGGCAAGTCTGGATCAGACCGAGTAACTAAAGACTCTACATGCAGTTTACTTCCAAGTTTCTAGCTTGCAATGCATATTTCTTAAGTTTGGAAAATGTATTTCTTCTCCAGAATGGCAACTACTATCAGAATAATTTTGTTGAAGCAACATTTCGATTATATTTAAAGAAAGAAAAGCCCATGCGAATTTATTCAGCGGTAGCCTTGAAAGCCAAATGTATTTCCCTTATCCTGTAAGTTTGCCCTATTCCAAATTGGTACTTGTCCGATTGATTTTGCGAGCATGTGTACATGCATGTATATTTGAAATAAGGAAAATTATGAAGTATTTGGTACATTAAAAAGTTTGCTCAACAACAACAGAGACGATTTATCACACATATTGCTTAGTATATACTCTTCATGATTTGTGTTTGTTTATTTCCCCACCATATAATATCTCAACAAAGGTACATAACGATCGCGTCTGTGAAGGTAGGTAGGTAACTGGGAAAATGAGGGTATATTGATCGAGGTCAACGACATTTCTCAAATATCAACACGTTCTCACTTCATTTACAGTGGAGCCAGTCGCTAGCACTTACGTTACATTTTGATTTTCTTTTTCATCTTTCCTTTTTTACTTGTTTACTTCCGTTGTCTATAGAAATTCCTCTGAAGTCGGAATAATGTCACGAAATTGTTTGTTGCACATGCACAACTACATTCACGTGAAGAGACAAAGAAGCAGGAAGGGAGCGAACGAGTTCACAGAAGCTGCTAATTGAGAAATTGTTGTTGGATCAAGGACGTGAAATAACATAACTGGAAGTAGTTTAGCTAGCTTGCATTAATGGTTTGTCGAAGCATATATGGTCAAATTCGGTCACAATTCTGAGAGATGAAGTCGCTCAGCCATCACAGTTTCCAGGCAAAACATTCTAACGGCCATGGTTTCTATTGTAGGTACCATTTCGGCATTCCCCTTTAGAGATAAAGAAAAACTAGAAACCCTGAATTATACCAGCAGGAGTGAACAGAATTTAAACCTAGTTCACTTCCTCAGAGCTCAGCCACTAGACTATCCGTGTTGGTTAATGAAAAAATATGTATCGAACATTGAAGTAATATGATTGGTGATCTACCCGGAGGAAGGTTTATGATCCGAAGCTCCCTTGCAAGATACTTTCTATCAGTAGCGTAACTAAGGACATGTGGGCCTCCTCGCGACAAACCAAAATGGGCCCCGTCTGTTCCACGTTCTAATATATATGATGCATTAATACGAATACCGAAGACTTATCGAAGTATGTTTATTAAAATTTATGACGCTCATAAATCTGTTTTAAAACTTCTTGGTGTGTATATAATTTGTTAATTTAACTCATTTCCCGATTTTGCGCAGTGACGTAAGTTGGGTGAGAATACAATATTCCATTGTCACTTTCATATATTTATATATTTTAAAAATATATTTTAATATATTTTTTTTAAATATGGACTTCTTCATCCTAAAATAAATACTATCCTCGAACGATGTTGTATTTGACTGGTTGCAGAACATTTTAGGATTTGGATCATAAAACATTAGCTTGAAAAAAAATCCGAACACCGAAATAACTCGAAAAAAACCTCGAAAGGTGGAATCAGGGTCAATGGTATTTATTTTCCAACGCAATTGCTGTTGACATGTGCTGTACTCGAAAATTATATATATATTATTATAGGATTAAAGATTTAATAATAATGCACCCACTAATTAAGTTAGGTTGGTATTCTTTTATTATAAGGAAATAAACAAATCTACTAGAAACAACCAATATCCACGTAACTCAGATTTCAGATTAGAGTTTAACACAAACTAATCTATTTAGAGCTCTTTCGTACAGGAGCATTACTAGTGGTGAAATTAATTAACATGAGCCAAGTTTAGTGCAAACGTCTCTATCAGATTCCTTCCTAAAGCTGGAAGACGTGGGTTTAACTTCAGTGATGGCCATCAGATAGTAGACAATAATATACTGTATATATACACGTATTTTTACCATAAGATTAGTAAGCCAACCAAGACCAATTCTTAGACAAGCAAACACCAATATTCCTTGTTAGTTCCATTCACCAGTGTACTACTAACACATAATCAATAAGAAGGCATGCAGCTAACTTCATAAGAATTCTTACCAGTTGTATGTCAGTCTATTAATCTTGCTAAAAAAAAATATGATGACATTAATATCCAATATTTCCAAATCAATAGATCTTAAGAATGTCAACTACACAAATCTCAAGGTATGTAAATAACAGGTAAAGCATTTACATTGGCTCCATTGTGTATGACGCAACTGGCAGATACTGTCTTTAAGCAAAGAGTATCCGTTTAGAGAAATCTGTCTACATTCTAGAATTGGAAATCGCCAGCTAGGTAACGACAACAACAGCCAATCAGGGCAAGTCATGCTATCACTGTGTCTCTCGCGACAGGGCAATTAGCCTAGACTTCACTAGACCATGATATATAGTAACATTTCAAATTTACCTATCATATAACTGGGAAATTTAAAAATACTTATCAAATTCGACTTACAAGTTAGAACCAAACCTGTCATTCCACGCGAAGTACTGAATATCGATTTTGTTTGGTGTTGCGTTCCCCTGACACTAGGAGCGCTACTGTTACTCATATTTCCCTGTCAGGAGCTCGCTTAGTTATACATTGATCTTTGGATTAATAAGTTTCCCGCAAACTCCGACAACTTACGTCATCAGCGGAATTCAAAAAGTGTTCACTGTTGTCCGGAATGGACCCATCTGCACAAAACTGAATTCGTTTTTATTATTTTTCTTCTTCTTCTTTTAACGAACAGTCAAATATAAAGCTTAGTTAAGCTTGAAACGCTATCATCCAGCAACATGCAGTCACTTAAAGTTACATTCCTGGACCAATTGTATCCCATTCTTATAGAAACCTTTCATTTTTCTACAAGCATACCTTTCCACAGCAGTTATAACATCATCATCGTCACTAAAATGACAACCTTTTAATTCCTTTTTGTGGTTCGGAAACATGTAAAAATCCGAAGGTACCAAATCAGGGGAACATGTCGGATGGGGTAACATTTGGAAGATTGTCATTTGGAAATTCATCATATCAGGCGAACCTTGAACCTTGTAGGCGAGCGTATTGTCCACATGAAGGAACACCTCCTTTGAAAGTTAACCACATCGCTTTGCTTTAATTTTTACCCGCTGTTGTTTCAGCAGCTGCGAAAATAATAATCACTTGTAATTGTGTGTCTCTAAGTAAATAATCAACCATTATCACTTCTTCGGAATCCCACAAAACCTTTCCAACTGACTTTACTGCCTTCAGCTTTTGGGGATGGGAGAGGACAGGTGCTTCCACTGTTTCGACTGTCGTTTCATTTCAAGGTCAAAATGATGAACCCATATTCAGTATCGTATTTGTCTCTAAACTGGTCGTCAACTTCTTCAAACTACAAGTGAATTGCCTTGCTGAATGTCAACTCTGTCACATTTATGAGATTGCAAAAGAAATCAGGGTATCCACCACGTCCCGCACCTTTCTTACACCTAAAAAGTTGGTAACAATGTGTTTTATGCGTTCAATGAAAATGTTCGCTGCTTCAGCTATGGGCTGAAATTCCTCGGGTGACTTCGATCAATTTCCACGCAGTGTCCACATTTTCATCCGTTCTTGTTGCAAACAGTCTTTCAGGCCTTTGTTCATTTTTTGTCAATGTCCATCCCCGCTTCAATTCAGCCACCCAACTTTTAACGTATACAGAGGCATTTTCCTATAATATGTTCGTCAATATCTGTATTGGCCCGCATTGGTGACAACCCCTTCAGATTCAGGTATTTAATCACTGTCAATGCTTGAATCGGGTCTCCTCAGCCATTTTTGTGCAAACGGATCACTTTAAGCATTTGGGGAAAAAAAATGTTTTAGCTACAGACCTGAAACTTCGACAACACATATGAAAACATCATATTACATTGTACCGCAAATAACATTCGTCATAAGTGAGGGATCATGCTGGAACTGACAGTTGTTCATACATTCCATATGTGCGCTGTCTCATTCTGTGTAGTTAGCGATAATTTTTGTTTTGTCTGATACAATGGAATTTTGTAATCTTGACTAAACAGAAGTGTCAAATAAATAAACACATATTTTGCTTCTACATACAGAAAGAGATGTAGAAAATAATATTAGTGCTATTTTTGGTTTTACGGGAATAGCAATACATATAGTCAGACACTTTCTACATCATTGTATTAGGTGTTGATAGGGTCGGGACGTGTTGTTTTATACAGAAATGAATTTTTTTAAATGTTTTCCCATGCAATTTGAAAATGGCACTTTCCTTATTATTTACTTCAAGTCTTCAAATATATTATTTACTTACTCTATCACTTACAGAACTCGAAAGTTCATTAGGGCCGCGGTGGCTCAATTGGTAGAGCGCTTACCTCTGGTGCTAGGGGTGGTCGGATCGATTCCTGCTCATGCCATGTGGACTTTGTGGTGAACAAACACCGCGTGCATGCTTGTCCCGTTTCATAGCACTTTCTTCATTCCACCAATTCATTTCATCATCATCCATCCGGCCTGAGCCAAAGTTGCCTGAAGGTCTGTAAAATTAAATACAAAATTCGAAAGTTCATCGTCAAAGTAACAAAAGTTCGCCATAGGATTCTACCCTGGTCAAGATCAAGTCAGTTATCACGAACACATATTTCTCGAAGATCCTTTCTAATCATCAAAATATTCATCCTTTCCAATCATATTCAGCCGTTTCCTATCCACTGCTGGATGAAGGCCTCCCCCTTTTCTTTCCACATATCTCGGTCTGCTGATATCCTCATCCATGTAGCTCCTGAAAAACGCTTGATTTCATCTACCTATCTTGCGTTTGGACGTCATCTCGGTTAATTTTTTTCTCGAGGAATCCAATGTCGTATATTTGTCGTCCACCTTCCATCTGTTCGTCTAGCAATGTGACCGGCCCATCTCGATTTTACCTTCTTCGCAGTCTTGATTACATTCTCTACCTCTGTTTGTGCGCGAATGTATTCATTTGTCTTCCTGTCTCTCCTGGTTATTCCTAGCATGCACCTCTCCATTGCTCTTTGTGTGACTCTCAATATTTGAGTCGTTTGTGCATTCAATGTCCAAGTTTCGCAGCCGTACATCATCACAGGTAAGACACATTGATTATAAACTTTACGCTTCAGACACATTGGTAGTTTGCTTTTGAAAATAAAGTGTAGTCTTCCAAACGAACTCCACATCATTTTACATCTTCTATTTATTTCATCAGTCAACTTGGCATTCGATGTTTTGAGCTGGCCTAGGTAAACATACTCATCAACTATGCCTATTGTCTCTCCGCTAATCTTTATTTCCCTCTTTGCAGCATGTTGATTGTATATGACTTTTGTTTTACTTAAATTCATGTTAAGGCCTATTTTCGAACTCTCATTACTCAGTTCTTCCTTTCTGGTTTGTAGTTCTTCTGCACTTGAAGCAAACAGGACTATATCATCAGCGAACCGTAGGTGATGAAGATATTCGCCATTAATTTTAATTCCAACTTCATCCCACTTTAAATTTTGGAACACTCTCTCCAGGACCGCAGAAAACAGTTTTGGGGAAATAGAATCTCCTTACCTTACCCCTTTTTCAACTTTAATTTTTTCACTTTCTTGATGTAGTCTAATGACATATGTGGCAGTTGAATAAATGTGCCGCAATAGCTTGATATATGCACTTTCGATGCTTTGATGTTCAAGTGATTTAAGTACTGCTGACAAGGAGACCGAATCGAAAGCTTTTTCAAAATCTACGAACCCCAAACATAGTGGAAGTTCATATTCATTAGTCCTTTCCATAACTTCATTCAATGTTTGTATGTGGTCCATTGTGCTAAATCCACGACGAAATCCGGCTTGTTCCCTTCCCTTAAAGTCCAAGTCCCGTTCAATACAATTCAAAATAATTACGGTGAACATTTTGTATAGAACTGACAGTAAACTAATTGGTCTGTAGTTTTCCACGCGTTCTTTGTCCCCTTTCTTGTACAACAAAATGATAACAGCATTATTCAAACTTCTGGGTATTTCTCTCTTCCTCAGGCACATTGAGAATAATTTAGCAAGTTCCTCTTTCATGTTTTCACCTCCCCATTTAAACATCTCTGCTGTGAGTCCATCTTTTCCTGGCGATTTTCCGTTCTTCATCTCTCGAAGTACTTTATCCACTTCTTCTTTCATTACGTCTGGGACATCTACTTCATTTTCTTCTGAGTCTTCATTTCCTAGCTCTTCTTCGGAGTAGTACAATTCTCTGTAGAAGTTTTCAAATATTTTTATAATTTCTTACTTATTTCGTGTTACGGTCCCGTCTGGTCTCTTAACTGCAATTATTTGCTTTTTCTCTATCATGAGCTGTTGTTTGATTTTCTTCAGGCTCTTGTTTTCCTCGACTGTATTTCTAACCAGATTTTCGTTATATCTTCGTACATCCTATCTTATTATCTTCCTTACGGTTTTGTCCTCCAAATATATCCTAGAATAAAATCCTGCCTACGGTCCTGAGCACTAAGCTCCTGATTACGCAAACCACTTGGAATGAAATGTAGACAAACTGTCACCAACTTTCTCCCATCCTATCAATTCTGACGGGTCTACAGGAATGAAAAGAAAAGAATTAATGTTCCCAAAATTCTCTGCACAGTAATTGAAACTCATTGCGTGTCATTTTTCTGGGCTGAGAGATCCAGATAACAGGAAATGAAGCAGAAGCGATTCCAGCTCTGCGATTATCCTGTTTCCGTCCGCTTGCATAATTCGGTGACACTGCATCTATCGAGCCTTGTGATTATTGGAGAATAGCTACTACAAACTCCCTGCGAGTTTATACAACCCACTGGACTTTGCGAACATGTTGGTTGCATACTGCTCAGAATAAATGCGTACATGAAGAGTCATTCCACAATTTAAATAGAAAATGTCAACTACCAATTCGATTGCTACGCAGTTTAGCACATTTCATAATTGAATTATGCTACGAGAAAAAGTCAAGCACGGAGGTTTCAGAAGAAAAGATCTGCTTTGACGGTTATGAGGCTTCAGACATCATTACACAAAACATTGAATATCTCGACACAAGATTAAATATAAAACATTCGAGTTACTATTTCTCTCTTGGAAGAAAATAAAGATGTAAATAAGATACTTAATTTTGACATTCAATGATTCTTTATACTTTGCAAAATATTGAAATTGAAATTATAGTCCTTTGTTAAAATATATAACGCAGATTGTTGTGGCTACAGTAGTCGACTTCAGATGAACAGTTGAAAAGCATGAAGGTTCGTTTTATGCTGTCGGTTATCCTGAGTAAGATTTTTCAAGGTTTTCTGATTCAGGTGATTGTTGGGATGGTGCCTAATTTGATTCCATAGTTACTATCTTTCCCTTTTTTCTCCCATAGGTAAGAGTTAATTTAGAGACAAAGACTATGAAGTTTTAAACACAATAAAACCCAGAAATGTAAAGTTCCAAAATTTGAAAACACGTAAACATCCATCTTCACAATATTAAGAGAAACTTGAAACAGAACGAAACTGTAGAACACAACAAAGGAATTTTGGGTAAGTATTCGTACAAAATTTGTAATGTATTTCGAATGACTATGATTAATTCAAGAAATAAGGAAAGAGTTCCAAACGTTAAAAATATCAATGTATGAAAGTCTATTCCTAACTGCATATTTCGAATATATAGAGGGTGTCCTATTTTAATCAATCTACTGGAATATTGCTGAGCCCGAAAATAGAAACAAAAATGTTGGGGTATATGTACCGAAACGGGAAGCAGTCTTCCATGCACAGTGGATTGAAATCGCATGCACAGTTTTGCTACTTCAACACAAATATATAGATAATAGATAAAATGAGTTTATGGGCGCTATTCATCACAAATATATACATATATAAATTTATACATTTCAAATTAGCGCAAGGTCCAATATTTATGCAGGTATTAGTATGGGTCATGACTAACAAACAGATCTAGATGACCAGTGAAAGTTAGTTTCAGATGCGTTTACTCTAAAGAAGACGCTGCTAGTCGAAACTGTAATGATTTATGTTATATATACAGGGTGATCTAAAAGTCGGTAAACCCAGCAACGTTTATATATTATATGACCCTTACACAGCTTAGAGAACACTTTTCGCTACATGACAGAAGTAATTTCAATCATAGGGCATACAATGTTTTTCTTCAAGGTTCCTTTAAGAAACCCGAAAGTTAAAACTCCGCTGGCGAAACATCTGGAGATCTTGGTGGCCACAGTCCTCTTGTCTACTCCAGATTTCGCCAGCGGACTTGTAACTTTCAGTTTTCTTAAAGGAACTGGTTTATCGTGACAAACCAAGAACTGTGGAACATATGAAGAGAAACATTGTATGCCCTATGACTTAAATTACTCCTTTCATGTTGCGAAAAGTGTTTTCTAAGCTGTGTAAGGGTGTTCGCCTAGCAGCGAGGAGGCAATTTAGAGCATTTATTATGAGATTATGTACCATGTCAGTATTTATATAATATACAAACATCGTTGGTGACAACTGGTCAAAAGTATTAATGTAAGAGAATCACATGCCATTTTAAGAATAAATATGATTTATTCTAGTTTGGTTAGAAACGAAAGAAATATGACGCGATGTATATATATATATATATATATATATATATATATATATATATATATATAACCTTGCCTTGTCAGCGAAGTTGTCTGTCTGGGTTGGAAAGAAGTAGATTAGGTTGCCAAACTGCCAGTAATTGAGAATCGCATTTTTAGCGGCAAAGAGTACAGTTACTTACAAAAGTAAATGGAGATTAGAATTAGAAGCTTTTTCCTCCAGGAGAATTGTTGCACTGTACGCCTAATAGTAAGACACCAACATGACAGTACAAATATGCGCGGAAACATGGAATGCCAGAATATTCCTCCATTTGGAGGAAGAAAGCTTTGGTGCTTCAAAATCATTTAGAGAACCACGAGAGAGTTAGACAGAAATCCCATTTTTATCTTGTTCAAACACACAGAAAGAGAGAGAGAGAGCATGGAAGAAGACAGAAAAGAGCGAGAAAAGACAGGTGAAAACAAGGAAAGAGGGAAAGAAAAATGTCGCAAGACATAGAAATAAATGAAATTTTAACGCTTATGAACACACAGTCTGCGCCTCTCACTCCCCTGCCCTCCTCTCTCTTTGTCTTGTGTTTTTCTCCCTTTATGGGATAAATATTTTTCAGGAGCAAAAGCGAACATCATTTACAGCGCTTATTTCCATGAAGAAAATATTTTGAAATCCAGACTGGGAATCGAACGCAGAATCTTCTAAATGAGAGTCTGACATGTTTATCACTTAGCTACACAAACCATAACAAATGTGTTGTTTAATCAATCATTAAACTCGCTTCCCTCAGTCGTTTATTTAAATATATCCTAGATTTTAGAACTATCTTTCAAGAAAATAAATCCCATATTTTATTCGCCAATCCCAACCGGTAAGAATAAAAATTAATTTATTAGAAATTTTGCGTTTAAAGAGCTTTTGACAGAAGTGGGTGATGTAAACGGTTGGGGATTTAAATACAGCCCCGAGAGCACCAGTTGCCAGCTGCCTAGCCTGGTGTATTGGTAGGACGCTGGCTCACGAAATAAAAAAACGGGTTCGATCCCCGACGGAGGGCGAGATTTTTAATTCTTTTTTCTTAAAAATATATTTTTAAAAGTTTTAATTTATTAGTAATAATTCATTTCTTGCATTTTCAAGATTGTTTTTAATAGTGCAGTTTTTTTGTTTTTTTTAAGAAAAAAGTTAAGATTTTTCCTTCTTGTCTTAAAAAAATATATTTTTCAAAGTTCAAATTTATTATTAATAATTGCTTTCTTCCATTTGTCGTAGATTATATAGAATTAGTGACCATGGCTTAGGGTAGGTTATGGAAGATCAGGTTCGGTTCTGCATCTTTACAATTTCATTTCTTTCCTTCAAAATACACTTCGATCTGTTTGTGCGAACCTGACCTTACCTAACCTCCGCTGACGCATGGTAACTAAAAATGCAAATCGGCGGAGACCCGGTTAGTGGTGGGCATACGAAAAACCAGCTCCCTTCGGACGCGCGGTGCCTCCTTGCACACCTCGCGAGCCAGACCTGATTTATTTATATATATCCTAGCTTTTCAGCGTCCTCTATTTGCATGCCAAAGCAATTATTAATAATAAATATGAACATATAAAAATACATTTTGAAAGAAAAAATGAAAAAATCTTGCTCCTGCCGGGATTCGAACCCATGTATTTTTACTTAGTAAGCCAACGTCCTACCGCCGCACTAAGCTTGAACCTGGAATATACTGGTTTGGTCGTTGTATTCACAGTTGATAGCGCCGGAGCCCGTCACTATGACGTTGCAGGTGGTGATGATTTGCAACATTTATACTATCTTTATCCTCAACTTTTGAGTGCGGGCGTAAAAATTTGTATGAAGCCTTTTTGGTTGGTGGGCCACTGATTCCGCGCAAAATTGGGCTTGTACACTTCGCACAAAAAAATTGCGATAGCGAATGCCGTGCAGCTAGGCAACCCAAATGGCACATTCTTATACCATAATCGTGTCTGGTAAACAGACTCCCTCTTTCTCCTTCCTTCGTCTCGAATATACTAAAATCAGCAAACATCATAAGTACATTTTTTTTCAAAATAGACATGTATTAGTATCGATAAAATGAAAGAATAAAACTGAGACGAAACAATATACATAAGTTGATGGAGGGAGAAATTTAAACACACACAATGAAAAATTAAAACCAATGTATGTCTTGAGGCAGAGAAATGAGAGAGAGAGAGAGAGAGAGAGAGAAAAGGGAACAGAGAAGAAGAAGGAGTACAGATATAAAAATATGGAATTTAAACGTAGTAAAGGGGTCCACAGTCTAATCACTAGTGGCTAGAGCGTTGAGCTCAGCTCCACGTGGCCCCGGGTTCAATTCCCGGATAGAGCACCAAACTTTTCGGCGTCCACCCAGCGTCGTGAGGCAATCTGGGGAGTCACGTGAATAAAGACGAGACGACGACTTGGTCTAGAAAGCCCCTGATATGCCTGTTCGTGGTCAAGGTGACGCTCAGTGCTGACCCCACGGCCGTCACTCAGGTGGACGCAATTCCACCGACTGCAGACAGATGGCTTTGGGGCAGGCTCAAAACCTTTCGGTCTGTAAGGCCAGTGGTTATTGTTAAACGTAGTAAAAGGAATCTAACATTAGTCCAGTGCTCACAAATCTAACAGGAAGATTGGAGTGACTTTTGGATTTTATATTTTTTCAGGGCTTGAAAATCCATTTGGTCACTTTCAAAATGGCGACCAAAGTTGATGGTTTGATTAAATACTCATGATTTCGAGTGGAACTGCAGAGTTTTGAGACACATCTAGGATAATGTCAAAAGTGTAACACACATGCCTTGCGCGTGGTTCGGTTGCAAAATCGGTGGGGCTCATTGAACGTACTGGTTTGGAATACATTGTAATCAGGGATTCTGCCAGGATTTTCAGTTTGTGGGGTGAAACTCAAAATTGGAAAGGTATAGGTAGGTTTTTTTACCAACTTTTGACCGCAAAAAAAAGTTAAAGTTGGGGATACTCTCGAGGATTTGGGGCTGACACCCCCACAGGGACCGGGGTCTGGGAGAATCACTGACTGTAACTAACCCAGTAGATACCGTAGGTCATACCTTCCATTCCAGACTACTAATGTAAATTGAACATACAAAGAAAATAAATGGATGATAATTTTTCTGCTTAATTTCTATCAGAAAGAGCCAACATATGCAAACTGTATCAAAAGCAAAATTCGCATGTTCCTATAGGCATAGCAGACATTACATGTTGCACATTTCAAACGTGAAAAATGGCACACATTGAATGGTATGTTGATAAATTATAGGATGGAAACGAATTTTGTGCCAAAATAATATAGAAATAATATTCTTCTCGCGAAAAAAAGGGAGCCATTTTCTACTCATATCTTAAAATGTATCTGTTCCGAACATGCCACTCTAGATTCCACCTATTGCGAATATAACGTTTTAAAATTACAATACTAATGAACTAGTGTTTATAACATTTCGCACAGATGGAATGAACACGGCAGAGCTGAAACGGATCACCGGCTGTCGGTGGATGCTGGTCAGGTTTTGGAACTGTGTCATCAGGTTTAAGATTCGAACGCATTCTGACGCGGTGATTCGATGTAGATCTGATAACCCGGAGGATGAAGGAGATATTTTAATTATTTCATTGCGTTTGAACAGCGCTTGTTTCAGGGGTGACCAGGATCGGAGATGTTACCCCAAGAACACGAAAAATACGACGCCGAAATTCCCAGTAAATAGATTTTCCAGACCGGGTCAATCGGGTTACCGGGTCACTTATGTTTGGAATCAGGCCCTATTACCGGGTCATCGAAAGTGGCAGTGGCAGAAAATACAAAAAGTATGCAGTGGAACATGTACCTACAGAGGGGAACAGGCTTCCATGCATAATGGAGTTATGTCACATGCACAATGTTGCCACCTCAACACAAACTTATATTTTTTTCAAATGGGATGAATGTTCAATACTTTTGGAGGTGATAGTATGAGTCATGATAAACATGATAAACAAAAACGTTTATATTAAAATGGTTCGAATTTTGTTTCGTTTTGTAGATACAGTGATTCCAACTTGGAACCCAAAATCAACGCCTAACATGGGAAGAAAATGAATAATTCTCAATAAATCATAGACGACGCATTGTATGAAAATTTTGTTTGTGGAAATTTGTTTGTAACAAGATGGTGGATATCAGGATTGAAAACACGATGTCAGTGTTGCCAACCCGGTATAACATTTACATTTTTCAAATTGCACTACGTTTTATTATTAGCTATTTGGCATCCTCTAGTGATGATAAGCAACATACGTAAAGAGTACATTGCAGTGTTGCAAACTAAGGATAAGACAAAGATTTTCGCGTTCTTATTCAAACTACGTAATTCTCTAGGATATTTCATCCACAGTTTGCAACACTGCGATGTGCGCTTTACATATGTTGTTTATCATCATAAGAGGATGCCAAATATCTAATAATACAACGTAGTCCCATTTGAAAAATGTAAACGTTATACCGGGTTGGCAACATTGACAACCTGGTGACATCGTGTTTTCAATCCTGATATCCACCATCTTGTTACAAACAAATTTCCACAAAAAATATTTTCATGCAATGCGTCGTTTATGATTTATTGAGAGTTATTAATTTTCTTCCCAGGTTAGGTGTTGGGTTCCAAGTTGGAATCATTGTATCTACAAAATGAAGCAAAAATCGAACCATTTTCATATAAACTTTTTTTGTTTATCATGACTCATACTATCACCTCAGAAAGTATTGAACCTTCATATCATTTAAAAAAATATAAGTTCGAGTTAGGTAGCAACACAATACATGTGACGTAACTCCATTGCGCATGGAAGGCTGTTTGTTCCCCCTCTGTCGGTACATGTTCCACTGCACACTCTTTGTATTTTCTTTCAGTGCTTAGTAACATTCAAGTGGATTAATTAAAATGGACACCCTGTATATCCGAATAGCCCTGATAAATATAAAATCCAAAACTCACTTCTATCTTGCTGTTAGATTTGTGGCAACTGAACTTTATACTGTGGGAACTGAACTTAATATTCTTTACTACGTTTAAATTCCATATTTTTATCAGTACTTCTTCTTCCTCCTCCTCCTCTTCCTCCTCCTCTTCTTCTTCTCTATCCCTTTCTTTTTTTTCTCTCTCTCTCTCTCATTTCTCTACCTCTGTCTAACAGACATCCATCGGTTTCAATGTTTCATTGTATGTGTTTAAATTTCTTCCTCCGTCAACTTATGTATATTGATTCGTCTCGCTTTTATTCTTTCATTTTATCGATACTAATACATGTCTATTTTGAAAAAAAAACGTGCTCATGATGTTTGCTGATTTTAGTGTGGGTGAGACGAAGGAAGAAGAACAGGGTCTGTTTACCAGACACGATTATGGGATAAAAATGTGTCATTTGGGTTGCCTAGATGCACGGCGTTCGCTGTCGCAATTTTTTGTTTGATGCGAAGTGTACCAGATTATCATCTCGGGAGTGTTCCGAGTTAGTGGCACGCCTCAGGCATGAGTGTTTTTGTGTGTGATTTTAAGTTAATTCTAAGAATATCAGTCTATACAGATTAAAAAGGTATATCGTATTGAACAAGTAAAGCCCGCTCAAACTAACTAACTAACTCTATGGCTTATGGAACTCGCAAGTTCATCGCCGCAGTAACAAACGTTCGCCATTGGATTCTATCCTGGGCAGTATCAAGCCAGTTTTCATCACGAACACCTACTTCTCGAAGATCTCTTCTAATATTGTCCTCCCAACGACGTCTCGGTCTTCCCAATGGCCTCTTTCCATCGGGCCTTCCAACCAGGATAGAATATAATCTTCGTTTTTCCCCCATCCGAGCTACATGCCCTGCCCACCTTAGTCGTCTCGATTTCATTATTTTTACAACATCTGGTGAATCGTACAGTCCGTGGAGTTCTTCATTATGCAGTCTCCTCCACTCTCCAGTCATC
>JAGDQP010019990.1:15662-34003 GCA_022664845.1 Lepisma saccharinum | reverse complement strand
ATATTAAAAATGGGGGAGGCGGGAGGTCTCTTAACCTAACTAGTGATGTTTTGGAATAAAGGCTTATACAAACCCTACAAAAAAGTTGCAGTAACGAAATAATGATCTGTACGATAATAATGCCGTTCTTGTAGGAACTTTCATCCAATTTAAACACAGGTTGAAAGAAGTACATTATGCATTGAAGGCACCGTGCACGGTTTACTGAATACGCTTCTCAATTCAAGCTTTCCCTTTCCTTTCGTAGCTCGACTAACTTAGCGAACAATTGCCAAGATTTTGAAAAAGCGCAACCTCTTTCACCAAACTGAGTTTTTCTGACTGCATATTCTAATCGTTTTTGGTATTCACCTACATTTCATAATCACTTTGACAACCTTCAAATCCATTTAATACTGAGTATTAAAGAGTAAATAACTTCAGTCTCTTTAAGTAGCAGGTTTCAAAACGTTGTGATATTATATGGCGATTAAATGTTTTCTTCTACACTTTAAAATATAGAAATTAAAAAAATATCTTATTGAAATACAAAAGTTCCAATACTCCAGTCATGAACTTACCAAACTAGTACCATTTTCCATCACCGATATATAATTTTCCAAATTTCTACGCTCTTCTCTTTATGACATGGCAAGGACGTAAGGGACAGAGAATCAGGATCATCTGATACATGCGTTTCTCCATTTCTGTGTTTCTTCAATCATATCCGTCCGATTCTTTATGGAGGCCAAGTGTCTGGCTACAATAGTAAAACCTGTAAAAAAATATATGTCAATCAGTGACAGTTCTTCATTCATAACTTGTATTTCCACTAGTCGAAGTAATAAGATTTACAGGTAGTTCAGACATAGTAACAAGTAGGAGTTTTTTTTAGAAGGGTCCGGTAGGCATTCTTTTAAACTTTTAACACTTTAATGGTTCTTTAATATCTTATCTAGTTTTAAAATTTTCAGAGAATTTTAAGTAACTTTAAAATAATAAAAAAAACTTCGAACTTCAGCCACTTTTCTTGTATTATTAAATGATACGGTTGAGTTAAAGTAAATCTATATTTAGAAAAAAAAGTCGTGGCAACACGCAACGCTAAGAAATTAAGTAATTGATACTTGGAACAGTTTCGTTTAGTAAAAAAGAACGGGAAATAGGTTACACGGATAAAATACTCATATACTGCTGTGACCATGGCTCGCACCTGGACCTCTCAGTTCCCTCTGTGTTGCATCAGCACAAAATATCCAACACAACGTATTTGTGATTATGTAATTTGCAATTTCACCATAGGCAAGCCATTTGTGATTAATGAGTTAAATCAATCTTTGTAACGCACGAAATTGCATGATGCTTCGCTTTCTAAAAAATACTAGATTGGCCCATATGAAAATAAAGTTTACCAAAGTTTATCTAAAAAGAATGTCTGCCTATTTGAGTGCCAACTGAGAGTTCTGGAAGATTTCAAGAAAACAATGACACAACCCTCATTCTATGAATTATTAACATCCAGTATGTAATAGTTCGGCATGTGTTGTGTTCTTCCTAAGAGTATATGAACAAATAGCACGTTAAATTCCTTGCTCCACCTACTGTTAACACAATTCACAACACGTTCTTATTTAAGAAATTATCAGTTTTTTTTGTTTTGTTTTTTAAATTTGTGGGGAACGTATCCATACTGAACCCACTTTCAGATAAAATAACGTCGAGAATTATAGTCACAATAAATTTAACTGTTTTAAGGTGTCTGTTTGCCGCCAAGTGGAACTAGCACTTGCTTTCATACTCAGAGAATTGTAATTCTGTCTGAAATAGGTTAGGTGTACCTATGGGAACCAACGTACTAGTAAAGGGCGAGAATTGGTTAAAAATACGAGGAATTTAGTCTGGATCGGTGCCACCAGAGCTTCAGACAAATTTGCCCATCTCTACACTGTGAAGCAAAAAACTATGCGCCAACGTACTCCTTTTCGTTTGAAGGAAGGCTGGGCTTTATTTTAAAAAAGTGCTTTTTATTTTCTCTCTGGATGAAAAGGAAATGTAAATGAAGAGAAGGTGGAAAGAAAATACAAATTAGAAAAGCAAAAGAGGAAAAAAACAGAAAAAACGGATTTCCCAACGATTCATAAGAAGAAGGTGAGAGATGAGTAAAGAGGGTATAAAAACAGTGTTCGATTTGTACAATTTCCAGAGAGGGGGAAGAATTAGTGAGATGTGTATTATACGGTATTTTGGGATCGTCCATATCCCAGGTTAGACGTATAGATCTGTAAAATTACCAGAGAAAAATTTTACCGAGAGGGGGATAATCCCAACCATCCCCCGCTACAAATCGAACACTCTATAAAAATAATAAGGAGAATGTAGGACAGGAGAGCCTGGACAAAGAATTTTTTCTTCTTCTTCTTTTGCCCTTTCTTCCTCCTTTGTAATGTCCGGGAAACCACAATTTCTTTGAATCTGATTATTATTGTATGGCCGTTAGACATCTAAGGCTCAGGCCGGAATAAAGGAGGGGAAAAGATGCGGGAAGGTGTCGCCCAGGGCCTAAGTTGAAGGTGCCATCCCGCCATTGCCTGGTGTGACTGAAGAAAATCCCTGAAAAAAACTAAGTCAGCATGGTCGGCCGCTGGGATTGAACCCATGACCTCTCGAATCCTACGCCAATGCTTTAACACTGAGCTACGGAAGCTCGGTGCCACAATTTCTTATTGAAACTAACATAGGGTATTCACGTAAATACGTACGCCGACATTAACACATTCATCGGATTACTTGGCTTCTCCCACCGCGTCAACAACGTGGCGACTAAATCACACATGATTGGCAGTTCCTTGATTTGTTTACTAGCTAACTATTTACGCACCCAATACGGCCCTGCGATTTCATTTTAGCCTGCGATTTCAGGTTAGAAAAGTCAGGTTAAATTACTTTTATACGTGATCCTACAGTCGCAACTGACTGCTTCTCCAGCAAAAAGTAATAAAAATCAATCAGAGCAGTAAATGCGTGTACATGGCATGGGGTAGTAATTCACCCAACAGTGAGTGAGTGATTGTGTCAACTGTGTAAAATTTGAAAATGTTTATGTATAAAAAATAACCTAACTCGACTTACCTAACCTAACCTACTCTAGTTTTGCTTGGGAACAGGAAGGCAAAAAGAAATAAAAATGCAATCGAGGCAGTAAATGTGTGTACGTGACGCGGGGCAGTAATTCACCCAACGGTGAATAACTGATTCTGTAAACTGTGTAAAATTTGAAAATGTGTAAAATAACCTAACATTACTTTTCTAACCCGACCCATAGCTTTGCTTGTGAACATTAAAAAAGGCAAAATTTACAAAAATGCAGTCAGAGAAGCAAATGTGTGTGTGTGTACATGGCACGAAGTACATATAGTGAAAAGTACTAGAATGGGATGTTGTAGCCGCGGAGCGCCCATAGATATAGCTGCCGGAAGTGAAACAGAGACGAATAATGAAAATCTGAACGAAAAATGTAAAATGGTTGTCTGGCGACGTAAAACTTTAACTGCACGAAAAATGTTCATGGTTTCGTAAAAAAAAAAAGTCTCAGGCAGGTGTTTTGAACTTCTGTCCAGGTAGGAATTACAATTCTTTGTGTATGAAAGCACATGCTTCTCCTAGCGCGAAACTGACATAATAAAACAGTTGAATTTAGGGGTTAACTTCCTAAGCTGGTCGTCCGTTTCTAGTAATATTTAGAAAATTTACAGGGAAGAAATGGATAATTTCCTCGTTTGTGTGGTTAATAATATATAAAAAAAGAACGAAAGTTGGGTTTATTTTATTGTATAATCGGCGATAAACATGGAATAATTTGGGAAGCGGAGGGAACTACTTGGCGGAAGGTTACCGCATGATTGGATTGTGGGAAAGTTACGAGCATTTATATTGTGAACATAGCTTCAGGTGTACAGGAACGTTGCCCTGGATGTGAGTTAACAGTATTACATCTTGTGAAACAATACGGTGATACTGAGGAAAATCTTTGAAACTATGTGAAAGTCATGGATTAATAAATTTAACAACAAATTGCAGAAAGTGTGGTAAGCTATGTTCCGACGAAAATAACTGTGATGTATATGAGAACAAAAAGTGTAAAGATACATGACTGCACCTAACTTTACCTAACCTCCACGTTCCCATGGTCAGTAATTTAAGATATCTACGAAAATGCAAGAAAGCAATTATTAATAATAAATATGAACATATGAAAATATATTCTGATGATAAACATGAACGGACCAAACCTTACGTAACCTCCACATTCCCATGGGCACTAATTTAAGATGATGTACGAAAATTGCAAGAAAGCAATTACTAATAATAAATGCGAACATCCTCACCCTGCGCGGTAACCGAACGAAACCGAAAACCAGTGAACTGGAAGTAAAAATTGATGATTTTTAAATTTTCGTAGCTTTCATCAGGCTTTTAGTCGAAAACCAGACGGACGACCAACTTCGGAAGTAATGCCGAATTTAGGAATGCCTTGAATTTATTATGACAATAATTATCGACGTTATTTTCTCTGAAAGTGGCCATACACTGTGTATTGCCTAAACATTCAACTTATATAGGGTGTAAATAAGACCGGATTTATCATGACACAACTTGCAAAATGTTACTCTATCTTCCATTGTCTTCTCGAGTTCGAATTTTGAATGTGGGAAAAACTTACATTATAGGACATGATAATGAACAATTTTGTATCATAAATAAACAGTAACTTACCAATTGCTAATGTGTACTGAATCAAACATGAATAACTTGTCACTACGCCACAAGCAATTACGATGAGCTCACACAGAAACACGCATTCCATACAAAACAGGGCCCTCTCCATCCACTGTCACGTGATATGAACAAATGACGTACGATAAAGCGAATGGTTGGGAAAATGTTGGCTGTTTGTTGGTTGGCGTATTGTAATTTAAACATTAATGGGCCAACGTATTTCCTCCGCCAAATAGTTTCATTACAAATTTTGCAACTTTGTCGACGATTTCCCAACAAAGGGCCAACGTATTTTGGCGTCAAATATTTTCATAACCAATGCCGACCATTTGCCAACCGCGGCCCTATGTATTTTTCACGGCAAATATTTTTGCCAACAATTTCCCAACGGTGCCGCAGTTCTTTCGCTGTTGGGCCGACCAAGTGTGCTGCTAGGGCAGTGCCTCACTACCAGCAATCCAATCTGCATCCACTAGATTAGGGGTGGCCAACTTTTTTATATACGAGGGCCAATATTTGATGAGTGGTAACGTCACGGGGCGCACATGCTTAGCCAGAACTTAAATAAAAATAAACTTGGCATTTTTATGGCAATAATTGTGTTCGTGCAAAAGTTCAACCTATTTTATGTGTCCATACATAATTGTAAACAATACAACACGGTACTTGCCTAGGACTGTGTATAATCGCCATTGCAATCAATGACCTCTTCCAATCTTCCTGGTAGGAAAGAGTCTCAATGCCATAAAGGTCTTAAGGTATGAAGTGGAACAACTGTCTTACGGCAGCTTTCACAGCCTCCACATCATCAAAGATTTTCTGAGAGAAAGATTTCTGAAGAACTCGAAACAGATGGTAGTCTGCAGGGGGTTTAGTCAGGGGTGGATGGGTTTTTAACTAAAGTCCATCAATTTTTGACGGATTATGACAGCAGCATGTGGCCTGGTGTTATCATGATGGGCAAATGACGAGGCCTGGGCTCTTCGATCGTAATGCGGTTCGCAGTTTGTCTACCTGTCAACAGTAGAAGGTAACATTGATGGTTTGTTTTGTTTTCAGGACTTCCTAGTGAATCATGCCATTGACGTCCCACCGAAAACTTAATATCACCTTCTTGGGATTACGTTGTAGTTTTTACGTCGATGGAGGCTGTTAGGAACGTGACAGATAGTCCTTTGACGCTTTATGCTTCGCAACAGAACTCACTTCTCTTCACCCGTGACAATGCGTGTCAACAGCCGTTCACTTTTGTACCGTGAAATCATGGAAACACAGGTCACCACGCGCGAGTCTCGTTCCGTTGAGTTTCTCTTAGTGAATGTTGAACCTAACGTTCGAACTTTCAGATGAAATACAGGAATTCTAGGCATCTTTAACTGTTTTTCTGTGTTCCTGGAACGTTTCCGCTAATTTGACTTGGGTTGTTTCGTCACTGATATATGTCCAGATATGAATTTCTGTCTCCGTTCCTGAATTTTCGAAACAACCAACAATATATGCTGTCCCTGTCTGCTCGTCCAAACTCACTGCCTGTGCCTGTTGCTGCTTTAAGGTTCCCCTGATTACGTGAGTATCGATTCACGCACTGACAATGCCATTTGTGAGGTTAGTATTCCGCTAAACTGTGAGATGTCAAAATGAGTAGACATCTTGCACTCAACCAATATTTAATTTATCAAATCATTTTACTACTGAGAGAACAATATGGAGGTTTTGGTTGTAAATATGTTTTTAAAGTAAATTTGATTTCATACAATATTACAATTTAATTTAGCTTTTATCTTACCGCGGGTCGAAGAACATTATACTACGGGCTGCATGTGACACGCGGGTCTGTTCTAGACCATGCCTGCTCTAGATCAAGCAGACACTTACTTGCTAGTGACTCCTCAATACCCGTTATGTTTCAGGATCAAAGGGAGTTAATTCAAACATCTGAAAGTTTAATACATAGGAAATTTTACATAAACCTTTTTTTTTTTTTTTTTTGAGTTTTGGTTTTACACTAACTCTTCATGTGTATAGTACACTTTGTTGTCTGGAACATGTTCGAAAGGAGAAAAGAGGATTTATGACGTCTGTTCATTAGATTTCATAAATTAACCATAATAAATTCGTTATTTTTTTAAAGATCAGGGACTTCTTCTATTTTATGTTTAGGGGTAAAATAATTTATAAAACACGTGCTTATTGCAATATACTCTTTGAAATGAAAAATGTCACAAATCATGTAGTTTATATATTGATTAAAAGATGGCAGTAAAATAGATGCATTAGTAATGATGGTTATACTAGCATGTAGTTTATTTATTTAGTAAAAGATGTCAAAGTAACGTAGATACTCTTTAAGTGGTTGAATTAAATGTGTATCATTGACATTCATTTAAAATAGTAATCGAGGAGTTTGGACAAAGTTGTCACATTTTCGCGATAGTGCACATATATAATTATAATTAGCCCAGTTCAGAGCTAAATAAATCTATACACCTCTGTCATTTTTAATCTAACTTTTATTTTTTGAATTTGTTTATGGCCTTTTGGCACTTTTGGCTCAGGCCGAGTTGGGGTAGGTAGAGAATGAAGCTGGTCTCGAGAATTTTGGGGGGACTCCCCGACGAGGAAGGTCTCGCAGACTCACTGATTGGTATTTAAATTTGTTAAAATTACATGGGAAAGTAATGGTGAGACATTGTAAGTCACGAAGCGTAGCTGAGAAAATAAAAAAGCATGCAAACACTTATATTAGATTAAGGTCTATTGCAATTTTATCAACGGTGCTAAAATTCGTAAACATTTTATTTTGGACCATTTTAGTAACTAATGGCTTTGGCCTGTCTCAAGTCCATTAGTTGTAAAGTCTCTAAAATCCACAAACATCCAGCTGGTATTCGAACCCGGGACGCTCGATTATTAACCGTGCTGTTAAGAAGCATATTTTAAAACAATATTCGGATCTCTGTTCCATTGTAATCACTTCTTAGACCTTGCATTTTTTAATATTTGATGCTATCTAAAATAACGAAACCTAACAAAACCTACCTCAGCTACCGTAGCATATCGAATCTTAGCCAAAGGGGAAAAAATATGAAATTACTTTGACAAAATGAGAAGAAGGGATCAGTGATTCCGCCAGATCCTCCCGTGTAGAGGTGTCGCCCCCAAAACGTCAAGTGCATCCACAATTTAAAAATTTGGTGGTCAAAAATCGATAGTCTGCCAAATACCCTGTCACTCCCCAAAATTCTCGAGTATCTCCCAACATTTAAATTGTTATAATAAAAAATCTATAGAAACCGTGCAAAATTTATTTATTTATTGAACACAACAGGTTATGCACCTAGTTTAGGTGTACATTGTACATATGATACATTCTACAAAATACTGTATACATTCATATTTGATGCTTTGTGGTGACATTCTGTAAAAAGAATTCATTACTTAAGATAACAATGAAATTCACTCGTATTTACATTAAATATGTCTAACTCTGGACATGCTTTAAGAATACAATTATATAATGAGCACATTCTCCTAATAGGCGATATATCTAATACATTGGTCCTTTGGGGTGGGAGGTCGAAGACTGCATTACGAGGTCGAGTAACTCTTTGCGGAACGTGCAACCTTATTTCGGATAATAATTTTTACTATGTACCAGTTTGTGTAGAAAAGATAGTAGAAAATTAACTCTTCTATTTTCCAGAGACTGGAATGAGTACTTGTTTACTAGGTCCAAGTAGTTTTCGAATTTAGGATATATTCCTATTTCTTTGTATGTTAAAAAGCGAACAAATTTGGATTGTATAATTTCGATATCCCGTGTGTTCTTTTTTGTATTAGGATGCCATACTACTGCAACATATTCTAACTTCGATCGAACATACGCGGTATATAAAGTTTTTAAAACATCAATATTCGAGAAGTCACTTCCTTGTTTCATTGCGAACCCGAGATTCCTAAAAGCGTCACCAATAATACGCTTAATGTGTATATCAAATGAGAGGTTGAACTTTATGGTCACACCAAGATCGGTGATAGAGTCTACTCGGACCAGTGGTGTTTCATTGATCCATTTACATCCTCTCAATTTTGACTTTATACCTCCCCAAACTAACAATCCTACTGGAATCCCTGATGACGGCACTAGGATAGAAAGCTCGAGGTCTACGCTATTTCATTTAAAAAAGTTGGGGGTTGACTTAAATTATGACATTTGTATGAAATAAAGAGTACTGTTAGAACTAGTGGGATAAGGTAGATCAGTGGCGGAGGGTGCTATTGTTTGCCCATTTTGCAACACCTCCTTTCTTAAAGTTATTTAATTATAAATTCAACCACTCTAAAATATAGAATATGTAATAATATTTTACCCCTCGGAGTTCAAAAAGCCATGGTTTCCTTTAGGAAGAGAAAAAAATACTTCACAAGTTCAGAGTTTAATCTTGGTGCTGTAATCCATGCGCACACGCTTTAATGCATATCTCGTAACATAGCCTTCCCGTCCACTAGATGTTGGAGTGACATTTGTAATACAATTAGTACAGGTCTTAAGACGTTGCACACCAAATGCAAGCAGAACGTTTCTGCTCATTCCTCCCCTCCTAGTTCGCACCAGGTATAATAATATTCAGTATATATATATACAGCATTTCATTTCACTAAACAATATTTCAGTAAATAATTATGAGGTAATGCAACCTTCATCTACAGGTGTTATAATTTAGAATTATTACTAACCATTGTAAGTGGTTTAAGTTTTGCATTTTTATCATAAATAAAACTGCCAGTTATGTAACCATACATTAAACCAGGGCCAGTTTTGTGCCGATATATAAGAACAAGTACTTCATAGAAATAAGTTTCGTAGACAGTGAATAATCTGATCTTAAATCGCAGAGAAAGCACAGTATTTAACATCTCGATATTCTCAATTTGTATAGCATAATTCTCAAATTACAGTTAAATTTTTAAGTATAATTTGACAATAGTTACACTTTGAAGTAAATGGTTTAAGATCGAAAACAATATTGTTAAAAAAATAGCGACATAACAAAAGTAGACATCTAGAACAATAACACTAATAGGTTATTGAAATGCTGAGAACAACTGGTCAGAAAAATACAGCACTATGTCCTTCTATATGATAGTGATTTTCCGATATAATAATATTAATAATTATATGGAAACAATTCTGTACAAATAATAATGTTACTTTTTTTAAAAAAAACTCTATTATAACATTAAGAGACAGCGTATTGAAAAGCATTTGTTATCACGTTACGATTTCAGCGAGTGGTATATGAAGATATTTGCAGAAAGTTCTATCAATCTCTAAATATTCTTACTTCTTTATTACAGCAGTTGCATTGTAATGTGCAATTGAATAATATAGATAATAAAACTCAGGTATCAATTACCTTTGTAGAGAACTTCTACAAATTCTATCTGCCTGCATTTAAAAGACAAAAACCGACGTTACACTAATTATTCTTTTACTTAACAAATTTACAACTATTTCTGACACTGAGAGTGATTAATCTTCTATGAATACTCGTTTTTACCTTACTAACTGGTTTTGGCCAAGTTCTTTTTAAATGTTACCTGGCAACAATCCCAGGGTAATTGAAAGTGCCACATTTTTTCATTACTAAAAGATACACACGAAATTATCTTCTCAAACATATATGTTCTAGTGATTGGATCACGTTCGAAAGGAGAATGAGGAGTCCTAGATCTTCCGTGTAGTAAGTAGTGATGGGGTAGTGAGGAAATTCTTGATACGTTCGAAATATGACAGAACAATGTGCAAGAAGCAATCTGAAACTGAAACTATAGGAACTAAAACCACAACTGTGGAAGGTAAATTAAGAAATAATTAAATAAACTCAAAGATAGTTTAGACTTTACACATTATAACCCATCAGTGAACTCCAGCAACTGTATTGATTGTCCTGGTTATAAAAGCTACAAAACATTTTAAGGTGGATTTGTTCTACATACAATACGAAAACAATTTCATACTTCGCACGGAAGAGTAACATTTTACCAGCTGATGCATTTGTAGAGTTTAGTTTTTCAAATGTCTCCGCATATGAGCATCAAGACCGCCTCTCTGAATGAAGCCTTGACCACAATCCCCACATAAGAAAGGTTTAATGCCTAAATGAATTCTCATATGTACCGTAAGACCACTCTTCTGGCGGAACGTCTTTCCACAGCGACTGCATTGAAAAGGAGATTCCAATGTGTGCCGTTTATAATGTTCTCTAAGAGTAGATTTTAACCTAAATGTAGCACCGCAAAACTCACAAGCATATGGCCTGATTTGTGTATGTATACTAATATGGCATTTTAATGATTTCTTTGATTTAAATATAAACCCGCAAAAGTCACAAATATATTCATCACCATCCTCATGTCTTTGTAGATGTTCTATTAAAATACTTCGTGTAGAGAACCATTTCTGACAAATATCACATTGCAGCCTCTTCCTGTGTGTGTGGTATTTTAAGTGTGATTTTAGATTCTGAATAAAAGTACAAGTTTTCCCGCAATATGGACACTGATAAGAATTTGGTGCAATATGAAGATTCATGTGATCTCTCAGAGACGCCTTAGATGAAAAGGAACGGTTACAATGATTACATAAGAAAGGTTTATCGATGATGTGCTCTTTCATATGCCTCCTCAAGTTACTTAATTTTGGAAAATCAATTTTGCAAATGTCGCAAGTGCAAGACGTTTCTCTCGGGTGTGATGGCAAATGTTTGACAACCTCCTCTTTTGTTGGAAATCGTTCCTCACATAACTCACATTTGTATCTTGAATGGCCTTGTTGGTGAAGCAACAAACTACCTCTCCAAGCATAAGATTTATCACATAAATTGCATTTAAATGGTTTGCTATGTCTATGAATTTGAAGATGGTTCCTCAGAGAAAGTTTCAAAGGGAAGCTGCGATCACATTCTGGACATGTGAAAAGCGTCCTATCTGCAGGATTAGGTTTAGGACGAGACAAGGCTCTTCTCCTAGTAACATTTCTTTTTAAGACAACTGCCTTATTTCTATTTGATAATGATACTGAAAGACTGTCTTGAGTTACGTCGTCACTTTCCGAGAAACACATTTCGTCTTCTTCACAATTACTTTGACTATACTGCCAATTTGTACGGGATTCGTTCCTGAAATAAACGGAAATCATAATCATAATATGAACATATGAATCTGGTACAAGAAACTCTATAGTTCCAAATATATACGGGTGAAGGATAACTAAGGAAGAGTTTCATAATTTTATTAATTAAAACTACCTCCATTTCCAAAGGAAAAAGTCTGAGTTTTCATAGAGGAAACTTAACCGCTTAACGTAGATTTTGCCCATCTTTGAAAGAAAACACACATTTATTGTGCTAATTTTTAAATTATTATTCGTTAGCATTATATGAATTCTCTGTCACATATATATCTACGAAGAGTATAAGGAAAATAAGTATATTTGAACATACTTCTGACGCAACGAGAAAGTTGTGTGCTTCCGCATTGCGAATTCCTTATTTGGTACGATATAAGCCACATTACTTTCAACTTGGATTGTGTTTGTGTTCAAACGTCAAATAGTTCAAATCATTGGAAGGACCGATAAACTACGAAACAAAATATTCTTAATATCTTCCGAGTTTCAGCAATGTGCTAAAATGAACTACTCAAGGTGAAATTTGCAACACATGTAAGGCTAGAAGGACAGGCTGTATCACTGATTTTGATGGAAAAGTCGGACCTTCTCCCACTAGGATCGTAAAGCCTCCTCACTTAAAAAAAAAATCGCTAATCTGCATATGCTGATGAAATAAAAGTAAATTAGAGACAAGTTTAAAAACAGGCAGCCGGTTTCTACGCACTGATAAAATAGAAGGTATTTCTCTAAGACAAGTGTATCAATAGCGACGCTTATTCGCAAACTTATTTTTTGAATAGCCTAACAACGGAACTTATTTTCAGGGTAGGCCTCCTGCAAATGTTACGTTAGAAAAATACATTAGTTTAGTATTCGTTTAAAATTATTTATAATCAAGTTTTGACCATTGAGTGATTGGGTGGACTAATGTTTTATTAAACTGTTAGTCGACCGATTGCATTTACATTTCTCTGTAAGGGTGACAGTAGTTTTTGCTACTGAGAAAGATAAAAAAAATATAAGAACTGTATGTTGGGTAACGTTGATGTTCGACCATTAACATACTGGAAGTACATGGAGATGAAGCAATTGCATTTTATTGTGTCTGGATTTCGACGTTTATCGAAGACAAAAGTGAATTTTTACTTTCAAATTTGTACATATCTACAGAGTATGTGTATTTAGTTACAGTAACATTTCTGGTGCGAATAAACACATATTTCCTTGAGTAAAAATTTGTCAATATGCATCGCAATCAACTTAACTCAATCATCAGAAATTTTTGTCTCTCTTAAATTGTTCGTTTCGTGAAAATTGGTACAAAACCGAAGGGGTACATTGTACGCAACGATTTGACATTGCTCAGGGCCATTCTTTTGTTTTATGTATATTATTACATGATTTGAGGTATTCAACAGATTGTTTCAAAGGCAATCCATTTACTCATAAAAAGGATTTTCTTTGTTTCAAGTGACCGACACTTTGCCTAAATGTTCGTGTTACTAATACAGCAACCTAAAAGGATAATGACAAATGAAACATTTGGTTTTACCTTTAGCATGCTTCAGGTTGTCTAAAGATAAGGAAACTACGAATTTTAAAAGCATAATATAATTCAAAAATATACCATAAATTATCGCGCAGGCGCATTTACTCCTTAAACAGTAAATATTACTCTTTAACCGGAAATAAGACTGACAAGCGGCTGGTTTCCAATTGACAATTTGGTGTATTGGTTGCATGTCAGATACCTAATACGGAGAATCCGGGATCGAATCCTGGAATAGTGTTGTTTGTATTGTTTCAAAGCAAAATAACTTTTCTTTATATATATACATATACGCATTAGGAAATTTAATAGAATTATTGAACAAGGGTTCCTGGAGGTTAGGTAAGTCAGGTACGATGTTTTTATTGCACACTCGTTCACTTTTTTCCTCTTTCTTATGTATTTTGGTATGTAAAATGCGAAAATTACAATCAAAATGCTTCACCGCGCAACATTTTTTTCATAATTTTATTTTTTTTAAGAATATGAGCATGATGGAAAGTTTCAAATCTGTAATGTCATAAGCCTGCCATAAAACCAATAGGACAAAAATGTACTTATAAATAATTAATTTTTAAAAATAGGTAAGTTATTCCGGAATAAATTGGTGAAATTCCACCATTCTGCTCCAGACACTTTTCTAGAGAAAAATGTAAAATGATATAACAAAACTGCCTTTTTAGAACAATTTTCGAACTAAACGCTTCCCAGCTCATCCCTTTTCATCAAAGCTACTACGTTGATTTTCTTTCCTACTCCAACTACACTCCCCACCCCCACACACATCTATACATACATATACACATACATACACATGTACATATATATATATACAAACACATACATACACACAAACTCACATCAGTTGCCTTTTATATGTAGTTTTGGTTTTACCGATCTGCCAACATTTTGCTATTAGGTTTCCTGTGTCCGGCAACACAGACACTTTGCAACTTGTTGCGTGTGATAGTTTGTATTTTGTAGTACAGTGTGTGGAAACATTTAAAGGATGGAGGTAGTTTTCGTTATGTTTATGAGCAGTTCACTCCAGAATCTCAACAGAAGAAAATTACAATAGTAACAAAAATGCTTACTTCTTATAGTTCGGCTAATTTCTGCTGCCTAAGCTCTACGACATACCTAAATCACTGATTATACGAAAAACACAAAGACACTAAATTTGCCGTACCTAAAATGTGGCGTGAACAATCTTATGATTGCTAGTTCTGTACGACTAAATGGTTGGTCCGTCTAAAAAGCTGAAATTTCGTGTGATATATCCGAAAGTTCAATCAGAAAATAGAACAGTCCCTCATAATGAAGATCTGCCAGTTTCACTTGCGAAGGAACATGAGTTGTGAAAGATGATGAATTGTCAGAAAGCGAAGATAATATGGATAAGAACTTAAAGTGTACAACAAGGAATACAAATGTGACGAGCGAGGAAATGCCGTTCATTGAATTGTTCAGGAAGAGGAGAGTTGTGTTCTTCAAAGTGACTTAATGTTAAATAAAAGAAAGTAGAGACTTTGGGTTCGAGTCTTCAGCAGTAAGATTACAATTAAGATTGCCGAAGATGTAAAGATTACAATTTATCAAAACTATCATGAACAGTTTTCCAATTATTTCAAAATGAGGTACAATTGGAACTTAGCTTGAAATCCTTTCTTCTTCACAATGACAACGATCTACGATCGATTTCTTTATTCCACGCTGTCGGTTTCAAGGAAGATATGAATTAAATAATATCTGTTCTCTTGAAAGCCATAGGTTATGAGGAATATGGCTAGTAAATCCGTCCTGATCTTAAAGTTATCACATTGTTCACAGACTTACGAGAAGGACTGATGAAATATTGCTGTTTTCAGTCTGCGAAACAGTCGGGAGACAGATTAGATAGATTAAACGAAAAAATACAGTGCTGTGACGGCATTCGCGCCTTGCTGACGCACGTTTGAATTATATAGCCAATTGTCATATATCTTACTTCCGGGACCAAATTATATAAACTCTATATTTGGTCAATTTATAATGTTGAAACAAGGGCTTTCTTAAAAGATTACAGGAATCCTAGTTCCAGAATCTTCATTACCTGGAACACAGCAATTACCGAAAACTTAGTGTTTTATTTCTATAAAATAAATGTAAATCTTTAGTTACTTGAAACTCTCGCATATTCAAAGATTAAGGAATATTATATTTTATCATAAACAATAGCACTTCAAAATATGCTTAGGCGTGTAAAGAGACATTTCACCAAGCGCACGAATATTTATAAAGTTTGCACTAGAGCTATTTTATAAGTAAATGTCTAAATAAAAAAGACGTTTTATATTATAAATTCATATAAATATTGTATGTAATTTGGATAGTAATAAAGCATGTAAAAACCTATTATTTAAAATAAATGTTCGGAACTATATCGTCACGGAGGAAGCCAACGCACGCCCCCGAAGCTGGAGTTACGGAGTATATAAGCCGTTGAGCAGTGTTATGTTTTTACTTGTACTTGGGCATCGACCCAGATTGGTTCCAAGAATATCTTCGAATAAGTGGCACTGGAAATAAATAGGCTAACTTAATGCCTTTTGTTTCTTTTATTGATTCCTTCTTTTCAACATATTCTTACACACACCCCGGAGTAAATCTTCAAACAGGTGGACTCCCTACATGAACATATGTACTATTTTTATTTTTATTATTTCAGTTGACATTCCAAATAATAATTAATTTTTTCATACAGTAATATCCCACACCAGAAGCCGAAGCAGTGGTAAAACTATATAGAATCACCTGTGGTAGCTTCGTTGACCTTATACGCATTTATGGCAGCAGCTTTCGGGCTCGAAATCAAAGCAAATTTCGAGCAAGTATTGAGGAGAACATCAATCCCAGAGAAATTCCAGAAATTACTGCTCCAGGAAATCCCAACACTCGAAAACTTTCCAGTTTTCGTAAATTTTAAATATTTCATGTCCAATATGGAAAGCGACAAGGATGTAAGTCCTGAGAGACTACCTATCCCAGAGGGGATAGACGAAACTGCCCCCATCAGGAGTAGCACTAGGATAAAGAAGCGTAGGGAGACAATAGCGATCCAACCAATGGAAAAAGAAGCAACAAGCGCTGACACTGAGCCAATACAAAAGAAGAAGATTTTTGCCGACTTAACAATACTACAGAAAGTATTAGGAAAATTAAGCGAACAAAATAAAAAATCAGCAGCCTGGAACAAAATCTCAGCAGCCAGACACAAAAGTTCAGCAGCCTGCCACACAAATTAAGAAACCTGCAACATTCAGAAGCCACGATAATAATTCAGCAGCCTTGAACAAAGACATTGATTTTAAAGGTCAAAATAGAATATTAGACAATAAATTTGCTAAACTCCAGACTTACGTCGACCAAACAGTAGAAGGTTTCCGTAGGGAATGCTAAGCGCGATTTAACAAGTTACAGCAACAGACGGACAACTTAAATAAAGACCCATATAGAAAATATCGATAGTAGAGTTACAGTAATAGAAGACGATTTAAATAAGAATACAAAAAACGGAGGATATAAAGGAAATAATAGAAGCAAGTGAGGAGAAAATAGAAGATTAAATAGAAAACAGAATTAAACGAAGGGAAATAAAAGGCACTGAAACAAAATTAAAAGAAAACTTAAAGCAAGTGGAAGGAGAATTAAAGGACAACGTAAGAAAATTGCGACATGAAACTTCATATCATCGTTTTAGAAAAACTCTAATAAAGGAATGACACAACCAAGAAATAGAAGATGAGCGAAAACCTTCCCCAAATTTTCTATAGTGAGAATCAAATGATTCAAACGAAAATAGCATAATGGAGGTTTCCAGAAAAGAACACCCAGTAAGTTTCATTCAGAAGACGTTAAAATACATGCGGAACAAGACCACTCGAGGGACAAGGATTGACGATTTCAATCATGTACCACAATGGAAAGAAAACGTCCAAGAGGCAAGCCCAACCAAATACCTCGAAGAGCTACACATTATCTCAAAACCATCTGAGCAGGAGAGGAAGATTCTAATCGAGCAATGTCAGGAAGCACTAGGGATGGTTCCACCTAGTAAAATTACAAATCCATGATTATAAGGACTTTTGTTATAAATTTATGCGAAAGTATGCAGAAAATAGGAACAGAAAGAAAGCCATCCAAATGGAAAGAATCGACTGAACCAACCTGAAAAGCTTAGAGCATGAAACAGAACTAAATTAACTAGCTTCAGAACTAAATTAACTCGAATTGATTAAGAAGTAATCGAAGAAGAATTATTTCATGAAGCAGCAAGTATTCTCAAATTTGAACTTCAGCGATTATTAACCTGCACTAATATCAACCATACGGAAGGTTTGGTAGAATTCCTAGGAAGATAAGACAGTCTCCAGAGAAAAAAAATAATGGATTTAGAAAAGAAAACAAGAAAACGGAATACGAACAGGAAAGGACAATAATAATCAGATTAAAAAAGAACAAAAACCCTATTACAAAAATGGAAACGGAGAACATAACTATCAAGATAAAACTCGTACAAGTCGACGGAAGAAGCACAGTCTCAACAATAATAGTTAGTTAAAGATATCAGGCAGTTTCACCATATGTAAATTGTAATGGGTGCAGTTACAATACCACATTGCAAAACCAGGAAAAGCCTTTAAACTAAAAAATCCAGGAGAAATTAGAACCTGCTCCTTTCCGAAAATCAGTAACACCTATTTCCCATGGCCCATAAATAATAATAAACTCAAATTTTAAGCCAGCCGAGATATTAATAGAAGAAGAAGATACCGTGGTAAACACAGGCATTTCATCTGAAGAAACGATGACGTCTAGACATCT
>JAGDQP010019990.1:0-15262 GCA_022664845.1 Lepisma saccharinum | reverse complement strand
ACTCCTTGTATCATATTTTTGTGGAATTCTACTAATAAAAAAGAAGTTTGCATTGGATTTGAACTCAAGACCTGACGATTGGGAATCCCGCGCTCTACCACTGAGCTAACATGAAGACACTTACAAACTCATTCTGAAAAATCATGTGAATTTCCTGTGTTCGATACTCATATCCGCTGAAAATGTGGTATTAAACTTGAGATATTCCGAAACCACGGAGTCTCGATGCAACAAATTTTTTAATACACTTAAACAGAAAATGGCAATGAAAATTTTCGAATTTTCTTCCATTACTTTGTTACCACCCATACAATTCATTTTATCTTACTTCCATTACTCAATCAGTGAAAGTGCGAATTTATAAGGTTTCTTTCCTACAACCCGTCTATTTTTTATGTCACATTTCACAATTTTGATTAGGGGATCCTCATTTTTTATAATTGCGAAATTCCCAATTTCCGAAATTTGATTATTCTGGAATTCTGAAAATTCTTACATTCAAGAATTAATGACTTCCTAATACTACTTCTTCGATCATCACTATTTCTCATGCATGATATGGCACAAAACCCCAAGTTGAAGTGTTTCACGAATTTGTAGTCTAAGCATAAAATTTAGACAGAATTTTGAAAGGAACCGATAGGTTTCGAAGCCATCCGCTTCTGTATTTTAATTACTTATACAAAATACTATAAATATTTAATGTTAGATTTCTGGAAGAATTTAAGTATTGATTTTAGCTCCTCATTTCCTTTGTTACACTTCTCTTGCTCAAATTTCTAACTCTCTCTATCTCTATCTCTCTTTCTCATTTCTCTATCTACCTATCTCTCTTCTCACTTCCTCTCTGTTTCTCTCTATATAAGCTTCTCCTTATGGCTCTGTGTTACTGGCATCCATCGTCTCATTTCTTCCCTTTGAATGTTTAAATTTCTCTGCTTTGCCTATTTTTGCATGCTGTTGCATCTAAAGGGCCTACCAGGGTAAGATGGTGAAAAGTACCTTGGAATGAATCATAATAAAATACTACCATATTCAGTATAAAAAATGAAGACTCTCCACCAAATTTCAGCTCATAAGATGCTAACCTAACCTCAGAACAAATCAAAGTATGTTTTTTGGTAGTTCAGCGATATCTCGCTCGGACTTGCACCTACGATCACATTCTTAAAGAAAACTGAACATTTTTTTTGAAGCTCTACAAGATGGTATTGGTTTCATTTATGTTGGCGCCAAATTCAATTTTTTGGAGAGGTTAGAAAATTTGAAAACTGAACTTTAAAAAAGATAAGACAATAGTTGGCTCGAAAAAAGTATATGTTTTGTATTTTTAGTGGTTCTATAACCATGATTTTTTTTAATGTTTTAAAGTGGAAGAACATAACCAAAAAATAAGACACGTGATGGGGCTTCGTACGGAACGCATGCACTAAATACAAGTTCGAAAGCGCACTTTGCCAGGTCGCCTTCGTGGACGACTGGTCAAGACGTCGGCTTCTTGAGTGAAAGGTCCCGGGTTCAAATCCCGCCCACGACCACTTTTTTCTTCCATTTTCTTTCAAAATATATTTTATATGTTCATATATATTATTTAATAATTGCTAGGATGTATACAGTATAAACAACTCATTGCTACTGAAAGCTAGGATGTATCTAGATGCACACCCAGATCGAATGAGGTGCGCTCTCATAAACAATCACTTTAGAAATTCTTTAATTTGCGCGCCCCATGAGTTTCCTTTTAAACATGCACGAATATATATACTTTTTAGTACGAAGTATTTAAGAAAAGGATGTCTTTACTAAGTTTTTTTATTGTCTCGACCGTGTAAATGAACAGCACAAAGATTGGGATAAGATAAAGATAAAATGAATGTTATATGTACCAAAAACAGGTGGAAGAGAATGTTAACAGCACTTTTGCGTATGCCCACCGCTAACCGCCAAGCTCCCTTCGGATGCAGCGTGCACCCTTCACATCGCTCGGAGTGCGTCCAGACACATCCTAGCTTTCAGTAGCAATCAGTTATTTATATACATCCTAGTAATGATTATTATTAAATAATAAATATGAACATATAAAAACATATTCTGAAAGAAAAACTGTTGTTCCGGGCGGACCTCGAACCTGGGACTTTTAACTTAACAAGCCGACATCTTGATCAGTCGTCCACCAAAGGCGATTTGACAAAAAACGCTTTCGAACTTGTATTTACAGTGCACGTGTTACGTAAGAAGCCCGATCACGTGTTTTATTTTTTTGTTATGTTCTACCACTTTAAAATATTTTTAAAAAATCATGGTTATAGAACCACTAAAAATACATAACATATATATTTTTAAGCCAACTATTGTCTTAGTTGTTTTCAAATTCAATCTTCAAATTTTGTAACCTCTCTAATTTGAATTTGGCGCCAACATAAATGAAACAATTACCATCTTGTAGAGCTTGAAGAAATCTTCAGTTTTTCCTTAATGTCATCCTGTAGGTGCAAATCTGACCGAGAAATCGCTTAACTACCAAAAACGTACTTTAATTTATTTTGAGGTTAGGTTTGCATCTTTGAGCTAAAATTTGATGGAGTGCTCTCATTTTTGATGCTGAATATGGTAGTATTTCTTTTTATCACGATTCCTTCCAAGGCACCTTTCACCATGTTACCCTGCTAGGTCCTTTTCCTCCATTTCATCGGTACGAATTTATACATCTTTCAAGACATGCTGTGCAAAATTTATTTGCTGATTTTAGTTTCACAGAAGGGTATGAGGGGAAGAGAGAGAATAAGCTCTTACTTGAAGGAATTATGTCTCAAAATGATTGTATAAATAAATATACAACTGATTTCTTTTAATGCAATAATTTTATAATTATTCATGCTTTGGGGAATATATCATTGCAGACAAAATGTTTTAGCTGGTCGCGACTTAGTTGCTTTTTTTTAAATAAAAAGATTGGCAAAATTTTGCCCTACTTTTACATTATCAATAATTATTTTTCAATTGGAAAGTTTTATTTCATGCATGTCGCTATTCCTAATTCTACTTGAATTATCCAGATTATTTTCTTTAATCACTCAGAAAGACGGATATATAGTTTTATATACTCAACATATATTACAAACACGTCTCAAACACGAGAGAAAGAAAGAGAGAGATCAAAACTTCCATATGATAAAAGCATTTCAGAGTATTAAACTAAAAATCTAAATGGAGATATGTCCTGCCTTCCTTCTTAAAGTACACTTTATCTTAAAGTGACGTGTCGTGGGGATCGTGAACTTGCCGTGGACATGGCTATGAACCGTTTGGGGATATTGAATTTACTGTCGGGAACTATGATGTGACTTTAGAAATTCTCTCGCCTCTGACTATAATTCAAGAACGTAAATCCTATACTGTAATGAGAATATTGAGAAGCAACTTCCGTCTGACAAATAGCTGCAGACAAATACTCTACACACACTTATTTATTGCAATTACATGATTTACTTAATTTGTATTTAACCTTCACATATAATACACTGACGTTTTGTCAACACCCACCACCTCTTTGATGTTATATTTATAAGGTTTGTTGAACCAGAAATACGAAAACTGCTGAAGGACAATACCTTTCAATCAAAGATTCAGGTTTCCGAATTACCGACTTGGTTTACATTTAAAGCAGCTGAAGGCATATGGCACGACAAGGAACTATGTTCTAGTGTTAGAGCTACTGAGGTGTTACAGAAAATGGATGTCCGTATTTCCTTAAAGATTCATATTCTGCATTCACAGAATTCACAGAACTTCGTTCACAGAATTATTTCCCATAGAACTTAAGTGTAATGAGTTATGAACAGGAAGAGTGGTTCTATCAGGACCATTTTAAAATGAAGCGTCGTTACTACCGACGATGAGACCTAGCTTTGATGAGAGATTACTGCTTTTCTCTAGGGAGAAAGCAAATGCATCTGTAATATACAATAATTGAAAGACAAGCATTTTCACGCCTTCTCACATATGTACACGTATATATTTTCTATATCTAGATTTTTCTGCTTTGATCATAAATGTTATATAAAAATTTCATTATCCAATCGTAGTTCTGTTAAATTGAGTTATGTCTATTTTATAATAAGGTAGATAATTTGTATGTATTTCCTTATATATTGAAATATGCCTGTAACACATAATCCTTGCGTACCAGAGCATTTTTATGGTCATTTCCGGATTTAGCGCATCTATTTACATAAAACTGAATTGAATTGTATTTATAGCCTTCAGGCATCTATGACTCAGTCTGGGATAGAGGAGGGGAAAGGATTCGGGAAAGTGTCGGCTAGGGCCTATGTTGAAGGTGCCATTCCAGCATTTGCCTGGTGTGATTGAGAAAAACACTGGAAAAACCTGTGAGGATGGTCGGCCGCTGCGATTGAACCCATTTACATAAAAGGCAAGCTATTTTGTTCGAGAACAATAAAATAGTTTTAATTTGTTTCCTAGTGTTATTTGATAGCCCCTATGCTCATACACGAATACCTATAAAATAGAGGGCGTGTTTCTTAGTATGATTGTTGTCCGAACAAGATCATTGGAGCTGTTCGTCCGTTTTTGCTTGCCAACGATAGAATTTTATTTATTTTTTCTAATGTTTCTGATTTCTACGAAGTTATTGTTATGATATTAACAGCAGAAAGTTGTGTAATATCGTCTTCCTTTTTTTTCTTACAATGGAGGTTAGTGACCTGTTCAGTCGATATCGAGATGATGAATATGCCAAATAATAGGACACAGCATGTTTAACAGCTAAAATATTAGCTACCACAACTTTGTGTTAGCATTGTAATAAATATGCAAAATACTGTACAGGATGGGGCCATAAATATTGTTCGGACATTTAGGGACAGGATCGGGACATAAGTCTTGTTAGGAATAAATGTCCCTGAACATGTTACAGGTGAAGAGAAAACGGCACGGATCATATTGGGTTGCCGGCGGCCATCTTGAAATACGTAATCTTTTAATCAACTTGAAAATTTCAAATAGAAAGGGATGTGTGTGACAAATTAAGTAGCACTAAAATTTCCTCAGGAATTCATAACTGTGGTTGGTTTTTGTCTATCTCTAACGATGTGTGATGGTTGTAATAGTGTTTCCGTTATTGTTCGTTTCAGATTCACTGATAAAAGATGGTCCTCACGAAAACTAAGCGCATAAATATTGTTCTGGTGTCGGGTGAACGAAGTGTGCACCATCACAGATATTTCAACGATCGCCATCTTGAAAGGAAAGGAATAATATCTCACCCAAAGTACTTGTATAATATATTGAGAATGTAGCGCAGTCTTCCCGACGGAAGCTGGAAAATAAAGGTCGTGGGCGGAACCAGCCAGTGACGTCACTCGCAGGAAAGAAGTAAACGATGACAGTGAATTGAGAGGGTTGAAAGCTTAAGAGCACACGAGTTTGGGATGTAATTGCAGGGTTTCCTGTTCTTTAAATGTGTGTGTGCTTTCTGTTTTTCGTGTGGTGTCAGTGACTTATTCAAGTGTATATAGGCCTACGTACGTAGTAGGTACTCAATTCTCAAACGCACGCAAAACAATATTTTTTACCAGATCGCCTTGCAAGTTGCTTCGTGTCAAAAAAAAAATGCAAGAAAGACAGAAGGCATATTTTATATTTCCAAAGGATTTTGTTACTTGCCACTTTCCTCTTATATATCAACTGATGACTGCTCAGAACAAGGACTTCGTTATGCGGTGGCTCAGTAGTAGAGCGCTCACCTCTGGTGCTTCGGTTGTCGGTTCGATCCAAGCTCATGCAATCCAGCTTTGTGGAGGAGAAACATCGTGTGTGTGAGTTTTCTCCCGCTTCCTCACACTTTCTTCATTCCACCAATTCTCTCATCATCATTCATACGGTCTTTGCCAAAGTTTCCTAAAGGCCCTAAAATCAAATTCAATTACTTTGTTATCTAGCGGCTTATTTAGCACACAAATGGTGTCATGTGGATTCAGTCTTTAGTATCGTTCTGATAAACTTCCTCCTGTCCTGTAAAAGCTGGATTGGTATAATGTCACGAACTGGACTTTAAAAATCAAGCCAAGATTTCATTCAAACCGTAAAAGATATGGAAATTGCATTTCGTTCGTACCATCCTGCAGAAAATTTTAGTACAACATCCGGAGAATGGGAAATATGATTACTTTTTATCTGCAAAGCTTCCTTTAGTAAATTGAAAGGTTGTACGTTTTGTCAGAATACGAACTTTCATCCGAATTAGGTATTTAAATTTGAAAATCAAATCAAATCTTGGAAATGCCAATAAAGCAAGAAAATGGTCTAAGTCACATTACTAGAATTCATTATGAACTGTCACAACTTAAACACTTGAGCTACACGATATGGAATATTTCAATATAGTGTGCGTGGTGAAACATTTTAATGGTATTATTATTATTATTATTATTATTACGAATGCTATAAAAGAGGAGGGCGTATTTTTTGATAAAAATTGTAATTTAATAAACATAGTGAAAGAATCGTAAATGAGGCTAGAAAGTTGATTAGATTTATATTTTATCAATGGTAATATTAAAAAAAGACAACTTCGATAATTCTATTTAAGGCTTTGGTTAGACCCAAATTGGAATATGCAGCAATTATCTAAGAGTCCCTTCAGTAAAAATGATATTAATAAACTTCAGAAGGTACTTCAGAAATATTTGTATGCGATTAATACGTCGTAAGCTAACACTGAAATATTACCTCCATAGTTATCAGCATTGGTGTAGAGTTCTCAATCTTAATCCTTTACACATACGGAGACAAATCAAGTTTAGCAGAACTCTGAAGATATTATCAAAAGCAAGGTAAATAGCAAATTTATACTGGAAAGTTTTCAAATTCTAACGTACTCCCCCAGAGGACATCATTTGTTAGATACCAGGAAATCCAAGGATGGTCTATTAACAAACTATTGACGACTTACAACATATTAATGTAACAGCTTAAATTTTATTGTAGAGGACTTAACTTCTAATGACATCAATATTCCTTTACCTGTTTTAATTATGTTACGTAGTAATCATATTGTTGATTTTACTTTGTTTAATACGTTCAAGCTATATATTGATCGCACTGAAGCAAATCTGATGTCGACTATAATCTATGCAGACTTATTGTAATTACATGTACTTTCTCTTAGTGTTGTTTTGGCTTTGTAAGCTGTTCACCGCAATCTAATAAAATATTATTATTATTATTTTAGAGTTTTGAATAATACGTTCTCAACGAGATATTGCTCGTAAGGGTACACAATAGTTGACTTTGGTAGCCCTGGGGCGTCGTTCATGAGGTTGCGGGTTCGAATCCCGCCAGGGGCATGGATGTTTATGGATTTTAAACTGCACTGCATTTAAATAATATTGAAGGGCCGAAGTTCCTAGTTAGTAAACGCCCATATAAAATAAGTTTACCAAAATTTTGCGAAGGCACTATAAAAAATTGAAATATTGCCTTGTATCTCAAAATGATTTTATTTATTATTATTATTGATATTCAAAAAGATTGGAAAGGTATAAAAAAATTATGTTCATAATGATCCCACATAATATTTTTTCTCATCTGTGTGTGTGTCTTTTTTTAATTTCTCCACATTAAAAGTTAGTATATACTCGTGGTTCAAACTGTTCATTTTATTAGGACAAAAAGGTTAAAGGAGTGTTCATTGTAATCCTTGCCAACGAAAATTAAAATCATATCCTAGAAATAAAATATTGATAAGATGAATGTCCACTCATTTTAAACCCTCGAAGATCCAGATTTTGTCTGTCCTAAGCCTGGAAAGTGTGAAGAGAATCAGTTAGTTAGCGTTGAAATTGTTCTTGAGTTATTGGTGACGGACAAAGCTGCTGACGTAATATTGGTGCCATCAAGATGAACTGCCATACCGTAGGAAATATAAGATAGAATATTTCCTCAAAAAAAGTAGTTGTTTTTAGTGGAGATTCCAAACCAATTAAATGAAAAACCACACTATTTTCCATTACAAATTCTGAAGTTCATACCCCGTAGAGATATTTCTCGGGTGTCACTGGATTACCAGTATTATAATTCAATTGCGTATATGCACTTATACTCTCTATCTCTTTCCATAGCCCTAAGTTAAATATTTTCCGAGTTACAGACTTGGTACGAGAATAACGTCGTAGACTCTACTGTCTAATCAGCACATATTTGTAACCCGATATTATGATAAAAAATATACACATAGACCATAGAATGGGCCCTATATATTTACAGACTTGAAATTATAGGACTTGAGAAAAATATATGAGTAAACTGTTCATTAATTGCAAAACGAAATCGATGCGAAGTACACATTCCATTACGGTCTATTTCGTGCTGCCTTAGTGCTTATCCTGCGAATGACGTCATCTAAGATTTTGTCGAACTCTTCCGAGGATATCCGAAGTTCATATTGTGCTGCCCTGATCTCACCCAACAAAGTTTCTACCCTCCTATTCAAATGCATCAGTCAGTGGTGTATCCTGACTTTTGAGTTTGGGCATGCAATGTTATTAATATTACTATTATTATTATTATTATTATTAAGAAGTATGTATGCGAATTAGAGATGACTTTCATCTAATTGTTCTTTACAAACTTACAATTCTCTCTTTCTTATTGTCACAGACCTCGAGTAACGAAGTTCGACACTTGGTAGTTTCACAGGTGATTTACAAGTGTTTCAATCGGATGCCAGTTTTCAACGATGAGCTCATGAAAAAGGTTACCGGAAAGGTGATAATTTCTTCTTGTTTGGGTGGTAAATATATTTTCCTACATAAAAAGAATAGGATGGCGTGGCGGGTATACACAAGACATCGAGAGCAAGAAATAATTTGAAACAAAAATTATCATCTGTTGCCGCTCATGGAAATTACAGCTGCCACTAAGGAGGAAGTAATTAAGTTATTCATAACTTTTATCCTTTTCTAGATGAAAGGCAAAATTAGGAAGTATCCTCAGTAAAGTCAAGAAAATAAGAGCTACACATATAGAAGTTTATCTTGTGATTTTTCTGGAAATACAAAAATCCAGAGATATTCCACACGGAATTCCACTCCACGCAAATTACACACAACTGTGAAAATTACATACATTTTGTGGAATTCCACATACATTGGCAGCGCTGCAACGCACACAGGCTAGATGGCAACTATGCTGAATGCAACTTCTAGCCTTGCATGCATTTTGGATTTCTCCCGCTTCATTCACCCAATAAACCACACGTTCACAGGCAAGCGGACGACAAAGATCTTGAGTAGACGCCCACATACATAGACGAGAATACTGCAGCGCCACACGTGAACAGTTTAGTAAACTATTGCGAGTACTGGTCCAGGATATCAAGCGAAGTTTCGTAATTTCTCAAAATCTTTTCTGTTTTCTTCTTGGAAAATAATAAAATAAATAACCTAGAATCCGAAGGCATGCAATGCATGCCTTGCATTCATGGAGAATACGCCGCTGGCATCAGTAGTACAGGAACTGTTGAAGACAGGCCCCGGACGGGTAGACCTAAAGTGACTATCAACGAAGCAACAACAACAGCAGTGGTGGCGTTATTTAACAAAAGCCCAGAAAATCTGTAAATAGAAAACAGCGTGAGTCGTACCTCTATAAGAACAATGGGAAAACAAACAAGCAGCACTCGTAAAAGTTGCAAAGAATGCAGCATCTGACTGAAGACGACCCTGATCGTCAGTTATAATTCGCAGAATGGGCCAATCAACTAGTTTTAGAAACACCGAGGTTCGCACTCGCACACCAGATACGTTTTGGAGACGAAGCCAATGTTTACGTGAATGGCAAAGTTAATAAGCAATGCTAATCCACTGTCGATTGCATCACGATAGTAGGTTCACAGATGATAATGGTATGGGATGGGATTTGGGGAACGCGAATTGTGGGACCCTTCTTCATTTAGAAGACTAGAAGAGCAGACGGTTACCTCCAGTTACTGCATGCGGATGTGCTTCAATCGCTGTTATCAGAGGACGGTAGTTTTCCCACTGCTTCCAACAGCACGAGGGCCCGCCTCATTATGGAACATATGTGTTCTCTTTTACCCGGATCAACAATTTTCCGAGACATGGATTGGACGCAGGTGACCTGTCGAGTGGCCACCACGAGCACCTGATGTGACGCCTAGAGATTTTTATAGAAGGCGCCACGTGAAGGTGATGGTTTAATCAGTCAAGAGAACTGATAAGGGATATTGAGCACCGTACTAGAAGAATCTGTGAATCCATGGTCTGTATCCAGCCTGATGTGCTGTCCAGAGTTCATGCAGATTGGGAGCACATATTGACATTGAAAACTAAACTTCATGGGCAGCATGTGCAACACACATTGTAAATACAAGTGATATGTGCACAACTATCGCCTAACGTGCTTCGTAGAGCGTACGACGACGTTTTTGAAAGTGCTTCAATAAGACTGGCGTCAATGTGAAACATGTTCTGTGATGGTGATTGTGGTTTTTGCGGTTCACTGCTGTTCTCCATATTGATGAATGTGTTTGCAGTGGTGTTATAAGGTGTGTATGGCACAAATCGCCGAGTTCAAAATCTACCCTAATTTCGTTCATAAGTGCAACACGGTTACAGTTACACCATTGAATTTCTCGTTGCCAGAAGATGTAATTTGATATATCGCGTGGCCATGTTTCCATTTGAAATTTTCAAGTTGAATCCAAGCTGACAGATTTCAAGAAACGTGGTATGGACACCGGAAACGTGATATGGTCCGAAATATTTCCCCCTCGCCTATAACATATTCAGGGGCATTTCATTGCTGTCTGTCTCGTATTTTTATTTTATTCGACTGTCCTAACGAGACTTAGGCCCCATCCTGTACAGTATTTTGCATATTTATTACGAGGCTAACACAAAGTTGTAGCAGCGAATATTTTAGCTGTTAAAGTAAGCATGCTTATATCCTATCATTTGGCATATTCATCATCTCGATATCGACTGAATGGTTCACCAACCTTCCTTATTAGTATAAGCATGAAAGCAAACAAAAAGCTAGTTTAACCGTAAGTAAAAAAGAAAGGGGAAATAATGCTAGAAACTGTTCAACAATGGTCAACCTGCAAGCACTGAAAATGTATTCTAAAAATAAAGCGTGTAACTATTGAAAAAACTTAATTTGTTTATCTGTAAGTAGTCTATAATTAATAAAAGAGGTAGCCTCTGTAACAAAATACTAATTAAAAATAGAGAGTGAATTTTCACATGGAGTTATAAACCATGCTACTACCGTTAATTATTTCTCGATTTTATTAGCTCCCCCACAAACTCCTTTAGCACATAGTTTATCCTGCTCTGGTTCGGATCCATGCCCATATATTGTTTTAGCAATTCACAAAACTTCAGTCATTTCCTGTCTCACTTTTAGTTAACAAATATTTTCGTCAACATTTTCCCCACCTTTTTTGCTTAAGATTCAGTCACATAATAAACCCAACACTTCCACTTGGAATGTCGTACTATTGTGTGTCTGCTATATTTACGCTCTCTTACATTTTCCTACATTTTATTACAGTGTAAAATGTCGACATTTCCTCTATACCACGTGTCTCTTGTATCCTTCACTTATATTTCTACATAACCTCTTAGACATTTTTAATTCCAGATTGGGTCACTGAAATAATGCATGGAGCTTTCGGACAAAATATTCACATTAAAGCAATAGAAAAGCTTCTTTGGGGAAATTTCGAAAAACGTTTAATTTTGAAGGTGGAGACGTCAAAAGTTACCAAGGGATTGTCATATAGGAATGGCGTAATATGTCGATAAAGTATGACCTTGGCAGTCTCGAGTTAGCAACTCATAAGCCAAGGTGTACCCAAAGAAGATAGGTTTACTGCAGGAAAATCTGTGACTGATGAGCGCAGCTGAGTGGAGATTGAAAAGCTTGTTTCCGGAGGATCGTCAATTCAATCACAATGAATTGCTTTGCTGGAAAATTCTCTGTAAGACGTGTCCCTCAATTACGAACCCTACTTAAGTAAATTTTTGCTGATTTTCTACCTAGTTTTTGCTAAACCGACAAGGTAACTTTCGGCGATTCCCGCTCCGAAGATAAGAATTTTCTACAATTTTTTGAAATGAATTTCTTCGGTTTTGAAGCGAATGATTACCTCCAGCTCACATTATTTTAGCGACACATTGCACATATGCCTATTTTAAACTTCTTAAAGCAAACGCGTTTCTTGTAATGCAATGCAATTAACACAAACCTGGTTGTAGTACTTATTTCAGATGATATTTCCTGTGCACCTTCTTCCCTCTTCTCTTGCTTAACTTGGTTCCATCCTACCTTTCTTTGGTTTCGTTCTTGGTGATGTGATAATAAATAATTAGTAGAGTTCTCTTCCAATTTTATATTCAGATTGAAGACATCGTGATGAACTTTACTTCGAATAGAAGAGCTTGGAATAATTACTTTTCCTTCTCTCGTATTTGTATACACTGATTTGTAAATACTTTCAACTGGTCGGGTCTTATCATCTTCTTCATATTTTGTTGACAAACTTCTTAGAGAATGAATTATGCATTTATTATCTTTTACCTTATTCTCATTATCTAAATCCTTTCTGCTGTTATATTGAAGTGCTGTTCCAAAGCCCGTATCTATTTCTAATTTACGTAATAGCACTATAGGGAAATACTTAGTTTTACTCATGACTTCCACAAATTTATCTTCTTTGGAGGATAAATCTTTCACTTCCATTTTCGTAAAATATTCCTAGAATTAAAGACCAACAAATGTAATAAATATTTAGTAAAATGAGCAATACTGTTATTTTACATAAACCAATTCAACACGAGAAAGTCCTAACATCTACCAAAGGATGCACTAACTCATTTGACATTGAGAAAAATGTTTGATTTTACTAAACATCACAATTGATATCTGAAACAACCGACACATGAAATACAAATGGAATCATTTATAAATAATATGCATCACATGAAACGTGTTGCAAGATCTCGGGTAGCAACTACCTGCCATTACGGACCACAGCAAATACGCATTTTTCGACAAAAGCCCGATATTTTGCTGATGGGGTACGTTTTATCGGCCTTAAAGACCATACATAAATTTTAAGAAATCAACAAGTTTCATGGATGATAATGATGAGTGTCTGATGCGAAGTTCTCTGAAGAAGAAGCACTGGTGGTTTACTACTGTCTTACATTGGATCAGGCGCGTCACCAGACACGCACAGTAATTGAGGAAGAAAAATAAGAGACACTCATGTCCTATCTTGCTCAAAAATAAAATATTTCTAAGAATCTGTGAGAAAGTCTCAATTCCAAATTAAATTCTACAAACTCTTAATAACTTTAACTCATGAGAATTTGAGTCGTAGTTTTGACCCAGCTTATTTATACAGAAAAGTTTATTCCTCGACTGTTTCTTTTCGTCTAGAACACTCGATCCCTACTTTCCACTCTTCTGTGTTTCTTGCACACTCGCCATAAAATAAGGACTGTTTTGGGGCAAAATTACCTGACACCTCTTGATACACGGAAACTCATTCTTTGGTACTTTCTGAGCGGGGAAGGGGGAGCTTGCTAATGGCTAGATGAATTATATCAAATCATCCCAAAATGAAATAAAAAAAAATGAAGTCAAACACACAATAATAATTTTTGTATTAGCGAAATAGGTTGAACTCAGCAACCAGTACAAAATTTGCCAACAGTTACTTATCTATAACGGCGAATATCAACATGTCCAAAATATTTGAAAAGTCAGGAAAATGAATTTCTTCACTGTCCGACATATTAGATCTCGTTGTTGGTTAAATTAGACATTAGCGCAGTGTGATGAATGACTGTTAGAAAATACGAGGTCATAGAGACGGAGATGATGGTATGGAACCGTCAGACTTACAAAACTTTTACTAATTTAGGTTAATATACGATGGCGAGTTAATGTGCTTCCATATACAATGTTTTGAATGTCGAAGATTATATGTGGAAAGAAAAAAAAATCCCAAGCAATAATACCAAAATTATATAAGATTTCCTATCGAAAAACACGATTTGTTATGCATTAGTCACTAATCATGGCCAAAGACCAACTAAAGGTGTGGAAAGCATGCTGGCAATGGCAGTCGACTATTTACTTTTGGCTCGTTATTTGGAAACAGATCCAAAGACTCCAGTATTAGACCTCCGGATTTAGCAAATCAATCAAATGTTTATTGACAAGCTGAAGAAACTTAATAGGTTACAAATATTGCAAATTCTGCGGCAGAGGGTGAACGTGGATTTACTCTTTTATTTTAGAGATGACTTACGTTAGAAAGATACTAAGTGTTAAAACTCTGTCTAACATGTTATTCATTAACGTTAATGGTCCACCGTTGAATTAGAGCAACTCGTAGTTTGCTCTACGGACGAACAAACTCCAAAAAATAGTCAGGCACGAGGAACGGAACTTTATTTTACATTCGTTTTAAGAAATCTTAGTAATCAACACCCGATTTCTAAATATATTTAAAAATAACGGATAATACAAAAATGAAGGTTTGTATACAAAGCGGCTTAGATAATATCTAATTTCAGTCTTCTGTGTAATAATACAGTTAAAACAAAAGAACCAAGCTTAGAATTTGAATCAGTTCATTTCATAAGAGCGGATTGCAAATTTTCATTATTGGTCTTGATTTCTTCATTTTTTTTTAAATCAAGAATTTTAGGTTGAGAGGACCAAAACTCTTAAGATGAGAACCAGGTAACTATCACTTTCGACGAATTAGTATATTACGATTAACTTATTTGTGCTTTATACATTATGTAAAGTAAGTGACAGCAATTTCGCCATGTTTACAAATCTGCTGCTACCCACCACATTATCTTTGTTTTAAAGCAGAGTCGAAAGATAGTAATGATGCTAAGCCATATAGAGCAAATGAGAAATACATTTTATTATACTCCAACAATTTTCGGTAATCCGCACGCGCGGTGTTATCAATTGTGAGGGAAACGCATAATTCATCTAATTCTTTTCGCGATAAGTGATGCGCATTTCTTAATTATTAATAATTTGAATCATATCCCACATATTTCATAGAATCATACACGGTAGTTAATATTTGTGTGAGTTGCCTCTATTAGTGGCGTTCACACCGTCTTTGTGTAAAGATGTTAGTGCGTACAATTTTGCCATGCTAAAATAGGATGTTTAA
>JAGDQP010019989.1:0-34006 GCA_022664845.1 Lepisma saccharinum | reverse complement strand
AATTTTGTAATGCGATTTGCTACTATCCAAAATCTTCTGAATCTCCTCGTATAGGTCTTCGACTTCCTCCTCCGGGTGCGAGATTGTTGGAGCGTACACTTGTATAATTTCCATACTGTATCTCTTGTTAATTTTTATTACTACCCGTGCGATTCTATCTGAAATTCCTTCAATTTCTGTGATTCGTGACTTCAGGTCTTTATTAATTATAAAGCCAACGCCTGTCGCTTTTCCAGTTTCTGTTCCTTTGTAGTAGAACGTGTGCCCTGACGGTAGTTCCAACTGTTCTTCATTCTTCCTCCACAGTTCTGATAGTCCTATGATGTCCCACTTAATCCTCTTAAGTTCATTCTGCAGTTCTTCTAATTTGTCCTCTCCTGCAAGTGACTTACAGTTGAGGGTCGCAACGTATAGGTCCGTTCGAGTTGCCGTGTCGGTGTCCTGGCAGTCTACAGTCCAAACCCGGGCATTTTGACCCTCTGACTTCCTGCAGGACTGACCGCTGCCGTTGCCAGCTGCATTCCGTCCTCCGGGTAATGAGGGCCTCCGAGGCTGTTTCCTTGCTTGTACCATCATATGTAAAGAAAGGAGGGGTGCTGACATTTGACTCACCACGCTGTCAGCTAATGCGGGTTGGTGAGCAGCCCATCCATGTTCGTTCGCCAAGCAGTTGCTTGGGTACTAACAGGCCCCACGACGTGAACGTATGGATTGGACATTAGGCGTCTACCCCGGTACGAGTAAATGTGGTAAATGTCAAACAGTCTTTTTGGCTACAATCAGTTCTTTCTAGCTTTCATTTGATTCAAACTACTTCAAGTACTGCTTCTCTCTTTAACCAAACAGTCTTTTCGGCCATAACGTGCATGCAAAATCGTAATATAGTCATAAAAGATACAACTGAAAAAGTAGATGGTATCTAAAAATCATGTTCAAGCTACTTCAAACGAACTATTTTCTCGCTATAGTCGGAATTATGTAAATCCATGCTTTTCGCCTTGAAGTGCGCGTTGAACCTAGTTTAAATGACAGTTTTCTTGTTACATATTGACTAAATGTGGTTCTTAGGACTTCTATTTGTATTAATAAAGAGGATAATATAGGCAATTTTGATTTACCAGACTTGATTTCCCAATTAATATGGAAAGCGTACAAGTAAAATAATGTCTACACTCCATTCTGAACAGTTCCTCACATGAGAAAATCTAAGCAAACAGTTCCTTCGTACCATATTTTTCGTGAAGATATAGTTTGTTTTTCTAATATTTGTGTTGAAATACCTATTTCACTGTTCTATATTAACAAAATTGTATTACACATGTTCAAATTCAAGCAATCACTCATCTTGATGCAACCATTTTCATATTCAAGAATTTGTTTTCCAACAACTAATCTCCAATATGGCGTTATTCTTGTATTTTCGCATTTCAAAAGTATCTTAAAGACTAGTTTTCTGCTTAAAATCGTGTTTGAATATCTCTTTCATAGTACGTACCGGTAAATAAGAGGACTTAATTCCCTGAGTTTCACATCAAATAGCCCTGTTTTCATGTTTATTAAACTACTTCAAATGTCACTTTGCTCGCTATATATTGACTCTATATGACTGCAAGAACTCCCTTCCTGATAACAAACATAGAAATAGTTGAAATTTCATCTGAAAAGTCTGCTTAAGACACATCATAATCACGTTTGTCACTTTTTATCCTATAGATTACCACCAAATAATTCTTTCCAAGGGTAAATCGATATAAAATGCAATACAAAGATTCTTTTCTAGTTGAATTATCTGCTAAATACGTTCTCCAAAGTGATAGTTTGATGTTTAATTCATTCTTTTACTATTTCAAAACAGGTCTTTTCTCCTAAAAATGCCAATGAATACTTCTTATACCAATGTGAAGCAGCAATTAGCCTTCAAAACAGTTGCTAATCGGCTAAGTTCTCGTTAAACATGCAGGTCTGAAGGTGTGTTACACACGTTTTCCATTGCTTAAAGCGATAAAACACCCTGTATTAAGCTAAATTCAGATTTCAAATGTGGTTCTAATGCGTCTCGTATGCTATTCAAAGAAATTATCACCCTGTATTAAGGTAAATTCTCTTGAAAGCAGCGTCGGAAATTCTCTCACATACTTTTTGCATGGCCTCTGAAGCAATATATAGCTGATATTTCAAGTTTAAATAGATTTGTACACATAAAATACACTTCTTTGTATACTTTCGGTGCCATAACTAGCTCACAAATAGCGATATTGTAGTAATTTCAACTTTGAAAGTCCTAAGAAACATCTCAAAAGTAAAATATTAGGATAACTTTTGCTTACAAACGCTTTAATCACATATCATACACTTGTTTGTGCACAATAAGTGCATTTCTAGTGTTCAAATTATTCCAAAATTGGTATTATTGCAGTAATTACTGCTTGCAGTGATTCGGATTGCATTGTTCTACATGTAAATCATACATATTTCATCGTCTCAAGAATTAAAATTGAGGCCAATTACGTAAGTTTCCTCTTTTCCGAAAATAAAAATCATTCAAAATTGTATGTTGTATGTAGAGACATACTTAACTATGAAATAAACTTCTAATATTTGGTATGAAACCTCACCGTTTTCTTGTGTTCAAATATTCAAGAAAGAGTTCTTATAAAAAAGCATGCATTTTTCTTACTGTATGCTGTAGATTCTCTCTCGTTCAAGAACACAATGTTTTCACATAGTTCTTCACATCTTAACAAACACTACATCAAATATAGCAGTATCTCGCGCGTGCCACAGCAGACGGTGTTTGTGTTACGTAAAACAATTAACGTCTGCCCAGAGACACCACTGTCTCCACCCTCCCCAATCGGCACGATCAGATTTCCGGTTCTCACGGCCAGAAGATTCCCATCTCTCTCTTAGGTCAAGGGTTGAATCAAAAGGGTAATAGGTGAACTCCATAATTTCCAAAACATGTCAGTTTCGTCAAAATAATGGCTTACATACATCAATTTTGCACCAGGTGGTGGCCAAGGGTGGCGACCAAACGGACTTCATCTACTGCTTAATGATTAATTACTCCATCCATTTATTAGAGAAAGGAGGGAGGAAACAGATGTCTTGTTTCGTCTTAAAATTTCCAGAGGAAGAAGGAGAGAGTAAGGAAATAAATTTTCTCCGCATGTGTCACTTGATTTTCTTCATATAGCTTGCGTTCAGACAGATTATTGAAAGCCTATGGTTTTGTGGTTTTCAAACCAGCACTGAGAAAGACAATCAGAGTTCGACCCTAAGTCTGTGTCATCCTGAGCAACGATTTCGACATAATTAGCGTATGTCTTCTTGATTTGTTATCGAATTGGTCCTATGGCAAGATAATACAACAATATAAATTTCAATGAGTGGTCACTGTACGGTGTTCATAAATTATTTGACATTTATCTGAATTATAAAACAAAATTAAAACATAGGGAATTGTTTAATTAAGTCACATAAACATTGAAGCTATAAGGACACAAATCTAATATGTACACCAAATGTCGGAAAACTTGTTAACAGATTGATCATTGATTATTTCACGTATTGATACCATAGAATATACACTGTATGGACAAAAAAATGGTACCATATTGAACATTGAATATTTATCGTATTGATGTAATTAAATACAGTTAATAAATCTCAATTACAATAAATTTAAGGTATTCGGTCAAAAAAATATCAATTTCATGTATTTCTATCATGTCCTTCTACCGCATGTTTTGTAAAGTCGTAAAACTGGTAGAGGGCGCAAATTCAAACATGGTGTATAAAATCCTAAGGGGGATGCCATAGCCGCTACTGCCCCTCCGTAATATCCTGAGGATTTCACCATTATACTACTCACCGAGACGACAGAGAGGGCAACCCCGCCTCGTGGATGCAATCCCTGGATGAAGAACACACTCACCTGAGACGGAGCAGCTGACTGGCGTTTGCATGTTTCAACACAGACACTTGATTTCAGGATACGATTAAAAGTAGATTCAATACAGACATATAACCTGGGTTTTCCCACCCTTCGCAGCATGCGTGATTTACCAGGTAATCTATCCTAGTTAGCTCGATACAGGGAATTTTACAGAATATACAGGAATGCATATTCTGGTTTTTGCCCTTAATAAGTTATAAATGTTCATAATTTTTATAATAATTAATAAATTTTGCTGAAAATTCACGAAATAGTCCAAAAACATTGCTATTCAATTTGGAAAATTTTTTACCACATTATTTCATAAAAAATGGAGTTATTATACAAAACATACCTTGACGAAATAAACCAGTTAGCCTTATAGTAGGTGTGACGTTATGACAGATGACTACTACATTATACAAATGACTGAATAAATCTTGAAATATGCAACAATAATGTATTTAATGTGACAATTAAACGGAGAATAGTGGCTGTAGTTGAAACCAATGTTAAATAATAATTTCGAGGTTTTAATTTTACAATTAAATTCAAAAATTATCTAGAAGCTGTACGTAAAAATAGTCGAACAAACATTTCGTTAATTTGACTAATTGCTAACCGGGGGTTTTAAATAGAAATGGAAACTGGGAGACTAAAACTTGGCATCTATAATTATTAGAATCTAACGACCCGATACTTAAAATGTAGGAATTCGGTTAATAGCGACCCCATACTGAATTTAATACATACGTAATACCCATTTAGATAAATAATCTCAAAACCAAAATAATAATTTCAATGACCTAAAAATTTGGAAATAAAGTTGTCAATGAAAAGTCTTGTTAGCACTTGTATCAACTTTAGTTCTTATCACAACTATTAATAATTCTCCGGAATAGATGGACTTCTGTCGAAATATTCTTCAAATTTAATAAAATTAGCATATATATTTACGAATTGTAGGTAGGGCTCTGGAAATGCAAATGACTGAAAGCCCACACATCCATCCTTTGGGTCGGTAAAAATGGAACTGAAAGTAACATGGCGGGGAGAGCAGTTCTCCCATTAAACGGAGAAGAATGCTGATTCACACCAATCAGCAAGAAACACGGAGCCAAACATTGACTAGGATCCAATCAAAATAAAGCACTAAATCCAAGTCAATGCTTCGTGAATAACGAAAACCTGAATAGATACAGACTGAAAACAAAAGAGAAAATAAAACGAAACACGCCCAAAGCGTGACAATAGCCAAACAAAGAAAAAATCTAAAGAGAGCACGAAAAGAAACAGAACATTACAAAGAAATAAAAGGGGAAGAAATATAAAAATGGAACAGCAACTAGACTGTTACATAGGGACTATTAGGTCCCTATATCGCAAAAATAAATCGAAAAATTTCCCCTTGTCATTTCTCATCGTAATATACCTAAATTTAAAGTTTGGTCAAGTCCTGACAAAATTTTGGTAATTAGGAACCATTAGGCCCCCCATATTGCAAAAACAAATCGAATAGTCTCCCTTTATAAACACCTTATCGTTTCTCATCTTAATCTATCTAAATCCAAAGTTTGGTCAAGCTCCAACGAAATTTTGGCAATTAGGAACTATTAGAGGCCCATATTATTGGAAAATAGACAGCTTGCAATCATCCATGTGGGCTCATCATGCTCGTAGCCTTTTACAAAATTCAGCAAGCAATATTCGGGCGGGGGCAAGAGGGGCCAATGTTAAATAGGGGTTGGGTAAATGTGTAGACCGTAGCCTCTGTAGTGTTCTTTAGGGTTGAAAAAAGCTTCGTACACTATTGTGAAATCTCTGCTATGGTATGTTATTCGTTGCTGGACGCCATGTAACTTCTGTGCTGTGTTAAATAGGGATTGGAAAAATGTCATACTCTTTTATTAAATATAAGGGTTAGAAAAGGGGTCATACTCTTTTACAAAATAATACTACTATTTACGGCTAAAAACAGGGGTTTCAGGGTTTTATAATAGAGCTCGTAATCTTTTATTAAATAAATTAAATTCTGATTAAATTCAAAACCACCCCGAGTATATTCTGGGGGTTAGGTCGGGATGCCGTGCTCAAGGCATCGTAAAATACCCCGTACTCTTTTATAATGCGAATTAAGTTTAATGTTAAATATGGGTGCGAAAGAGGCAATGAAAAATATGTTCATAGCCTCTTATGCGATGTTAAATAGGGGTTGGAAAAAAGGGCTCATGCTCTTTTATAAAATAATACTACTCTTTTTACAATTAAAAATAAGGGTTATAAGAGAGATATAAAAGTAACTAAATCTAGTTACAAAAAAGTAAATAAATCTAGTTACAAAAAAGTAACTAAATCTGGTTACAAGCGTTGAGCCAAAGATGCTTAAAAACGAGCCCAAGTCACGCAATTTCAAATGTCTTTTACAAAATAGTGGTATTTTTATACGGGTCATAGTCTTAGAGTAAAATATATGTGCTAAGTTTTATTCTTCTTGGGCCAAGAGGGGCCAAGTTGTCCAAAAATATAGAAAGGGGGGCAATATCTCGAAAACGGTAAGAAATATTGCAAAAGTACCCCCTATGAAACCCCGTTTCAATTTGGAAATGACGAATACATAGGCTAAAATACTCTGAAAGTTTCATAATTCTAGGACCAAGGGCCAAGTTGTCCAAAAAATTTTAATGGCTAAAAATATTTCGAACAGGTAGAGAAATGCAGTTTTGAAATTCAATATTGCCGTGACAAATAACATAGGGGTTGAATAAAGGTGCTGTACTCTTTTATAAAATAGGGGTTGAAAACGAGTACTACGGGGTGCTCAATTTCTCATACCTGGACGATACTCATAACACCACGTGTCATAGAGCCCTGAGAAATTAACAACTTGCAATCAGCGCGGCCTGGGGAAAAGGTGCAATTTTTTAAAAAAAATGTAGTCAAGTGCCTACTGTTGTCTATGCGAGTTTGTGACATCGATACTAAGTGTGTGCAGTCTAAGTCATTTTGAATAATTTCCTTAGGAATAACATCAGAAATGCCTTTGCTCTAAGGAACATAAACATAGTACATTTTCTTTCATGTATAAATGTTGCTAAACTTCCTTCCCAACCTTATTACAAATCCTAACATTTTGAAAGATTTATTTGTAATATTTGTTACGTTGCTGTTAAACGTTAATTTCAGATCAAACGTGACACCAAATATCATAAACTACTTCGGGGCTACTTAATGCATACTTATGAATTTAATAATTAAATCGATAATTTCTGCTGAATGATAAAACTTCGTATTCATTGAAGTTAGTTGAAGCACACCAGTCAAGTAAAGTTGTCTAAACTATGTACAATTCATCATTGTATGCATCGTAACTCATTTAATGTCTTATAACAATGATAAATTCCAAGCATGAATTAAAGAAAACAGTTATTCTGGAAAATCTCTTTACTTCCGTTTCATTGATGATCAAATTTATGATTTTGTCTGCACTGTTTTGCTTCAAATATTGAAATGAAAAGATCCAGTTAACAAGATACAAAAGAGGTTCCAAAAATAAGTCAATAATTAATTTCGCCAAAAAGATAGGTTCCAAACATGTCCTCACTTTTAGAACTATTGAGAGTCCTTACTAATTGGACCAAATTATATGCTCTAATTGAGTTAAAATTATTTAAAGTTGAAATATTTATAACTGATAAATTTGTTAGTATAACTCAAGGATATACTGTGTTACCTTCGGGGTGCTATCAAGAAAAAAATCATTGAATTGGGTAGGATAATCTTATATTTATTTGAATTATGTCTATTAGGTTCGTTCACTTTGTTCATAATGGACCAAGCCATTTTAGATTTGTTACTAGTCGAGAAAATTGTTTGGGTAGTGAACTTAATTTTTGCCTTTTTAAGGGCGTTGCAATACTCATTTTCTTGCTTTTCTCTATAACTTGCACTGAGTATCAGTAGAGCAGTTAGCATATAATGAGCATACTTTTTGTCTCATATTACGACGATTATCTGTGACCCAGTACCGACAAGAATCTTTCTTACGAGAGAATTTAACTTTAGAGCAACAGGGGTCAATACAGCTTTCCAATAACTTTATAGCTACAGACCAGGCAACTTCAACTTAATTACAATTTACAAATATTTCAGAAAAAATGATCGATTGTAATTGGTTTCTAAGTAATTGTATATTTCTGGGACCAACTCCTTACATAGAATGATTGAGGTAATTCAGCAGCTAAGCCTCCAGAGCAAAACGATACTCAATAATAGACCACGATGCTCAGAAATTTCAAAATCAGTCACTGCACATATTACGAGTAATTCAACATTATCAGAGTGTGTAATAATATTATCAAGGTAAGCATCAAGTCCTCCAGGCAGGTCATTCAAACATTTTAAACCATATGATGAGATGTAATTGCAGAATAAAGTGCGATCTGATGAATCCTTAAGCAAATCAACATTGAAATCACCTACCAAGTACAATTTAAATGTTTATTTAAGAAATCAGTCTATCCATTTGCATTATATATCTGTGTAAGGGTGCATTCGATAGACACTGACTAATATTTTATAATCATGAATACTTTATGTTGTCATATGCCAACCGTTTCAAATTCCATTTCTATGCAGAATGCAAACAAATCAAGAAATTTAATATTATTATTCAAATCATTATTAAAGACACCGCCCTTAGAAGATTGCCTGCAGAAATAAGGGCCTAATCTGTAATTTTCGGGAATGTAATTGATAATTGCATTAGTCATCAACCAGTGTTCATTTAAACACACACAATATGAACAGGAAACTCTGATAGCAGTGATTCAAACAATTCATATTTATTTCTCAATGATATTATATTAACATGCATGATAGAGAGATAACATTTATCATCATAAACACTCTTGTATAACTTAGGGTAGAAGGACTTGTTTAACATTGTACAAGGGTAATTGAAATCATTAAGAGTAGCAGTAGTAACCAAAAAAATAATTACAATACTAGAGTGTCTGCAAGCAGTGACTTCATCTAGTTTTCCTGGTCAGATATACAAAACTCAACAGTGTCAGAAGTAGGCTTTTATACACACTTAGAACTACCCTCCCTAATCATACCATCGAGGAATTATTATTAAGTATTTGACCCCTCTTCGCTTGACGTTTGCGATAAATGCTGTCATTCTGAGATTTTAATATACAATTTCTTTCGAGACAATAAACAATCCGCACCACACAATAAATGACCACAATACCGTTGCATGGTTGCACTCTCAAATTCCCGTCACCTGCTGTGACAACTGACATGAAATGGAACTGACCATGCTCTTTAATCCGAAGGGATTTCGTCCACAGAGTACGATCTTGTTGTCGATGAGTGGAATGACCTTAAAACGATGTTTTACATTTTAAGTAAAGCAAAACATTTTATATACACATCGGTCAGTTACTTTCTTCGTGAAACACTAATACAAGCCGCGACTGACGGTCAGTAACTATGGAGGGGTTTCTCTGCGGTAGGCTACACATACTATAGCATACAGAATTTGAATCACTCATCAACGTCCAAGCGCTGTTGGTTCTACTACGTCTTCTTTCTTGGAATTTCTTAATTGAGACCAGCGTTGCAAACAGATAATTAAGTATGTGAGTAGAAGTAGGGTCCTTGGCGTCACTTTCTTGAAACTGGCACGTTTTCCCCGTATCTGGATGATAGCAAGGAGTCGCTTTTCCAGGGCTGTATGATACGCGGTGTCGTCGTGTTTGTTTATAATGTATAAAAGGCTACACCTTTTTTCATCCCCTTCGTGAAAGGCTATGAGTATATTTTGTACCCCTATTTATAAAAGACTAGACTCCTTTTCTTCATCCCCTCTTTAAGATAGCAGAGATTACCTAACCCACATATTTTATAAAAGGCTACGACCCCTATTTAACATAGCAGAGATTATGCCCTCCAACAACCCATCCCCTATTTAATATAGAATAGATTACACCCCACATATTGCACAAGGCTACGATCCATCCCCTTTTTAAGTATAGCAGAGATTAACCCCGCACAGCACACAATAGCAGATTTTTCATCCCCTACACAGCACCATAGCAGAGATGGACTACGAACCCCTACGGCCCTTTTTTCATCTCCTTTTTTAACATAGAAGAGATTTAACCCCACATTCCATAAAAGGCTACGACACCTATTTAATATAGCAGAGATTACACAGACAACGAACCAGCCCTTATTTAACATAACAGAAATTTCATAAAAGTCTACGAAACCTTATTTAAGATAGCTAAGATTATAACAGAAATCTGAAGCCAGTATCTATCCCACAGCCTATAACTTAGTTAAAGGTCAAATATATTTCGTAAATGCGTAGACATATTGAAATTTTGTTTTCACCATTTACAATCTATCTAAATCTAAAGTTTGGTGATGATTCGACAAAATTTTCGCAGTTAGCCCCATATCTCGAAAATGGCTCAAAATATCGCAAAACTAAATCGAAAAATCTCCCCTTACACATCATAATCTACCTAATTCTGAAGTTTGGTGATGATCCGGCGAAATTTTGGCAATTTGGCCCGATATCTCGAAAACGGCTCAAAATATCTCAAAACAATCGAAAAATCTCCCCTTACACAGCCCTGGTCGATTTTCATCATAATCTATCTAATTCCGAAGTTTGGTGATGAACCGACAAAATTTTGGCACTTTGGACCTATTAAGTCCTGATTTCGTGAGAGGCTGTATTGCGAAAATAACCATGACGTCGTGGGGAAACTCCGCGTATGACCTTGACCTACTTCACTCTTCAATCCTGCATTCTGATTGGTTGGCGAAATCTATAAAAGCTGAGCGTTGGGGCGGTACCACCATCAGTTGCCTACTGACATCCGAAGATCGTCGTGGAAATGTCCAGTGGAGAAGGAAGTCGCCGTGGGATTGACCAGCGGCGAAGGAAGATCGTCGTGGAAGTGTCCAGTGGAGAAAGAAAATCATCGTGGAATAGTGTAGGGCGCAGTGTCGTCGCACCAGGAAAAGAAAGATCGTCTTGGAGAGTGTAGTGTGCAGTGTCCAGTAGAGTATATTTTTTGTTGAGTTGTGTCAAATTATATACTATAAAACATTTATTACATTTATTTTAATTTGTTAAAGCTAAAAAATACTCCAACCCGTTTAAAGTAATAGTAGTGACTTATAAATTTAAAAATGGATCAATTTGGTATTTTTAACAAAATTGATGCCCTATGCATGGAAGTGCTAAATGACGTACAAACAGGTGGAGCGCGTAATAATTCAAAAATAAAAATTATAAATGAAAAACGTAAAATATATATAAAAAATCAAGAAGGAAGGTAGACTTATAGAAGTACAAATTAATAATCCTCCAGAAAATGAAAACCCTTGAACTTGATTTATGAAAGGTGTTGAAAAGTTATTAGCCCACTTCATGCAAGGTGTTGATAATAATGATCAAGTCGGTCTCACTTTTCGAAATGAGAGCGAGCCCCATAGATCATTTTGGTTATCGTTTCGACAGGCACAGGATATGTCTGTTGAAAACGTTTTACATGCTATGGAAAAAGTGGTACAGTCTAACGCTGCATTTCTGAATTAAGAACGATTTATGGTTAATTTTCATCATGTGGAAATGGCTAAAGGTGAAGGTCGGGTGAAACAGGGTCTATCCGATATTGACGAATATATCAAATCAAGTTGTAATTAAAAATAGCGATACTCGCCCATGCAATAGTAGTGGCTATAGGTGTGACCAATAATAAAAATAATAGAAAAGAACAAAATTAATATTATCTTCAACGTAAAAATTTTATGAATACCGAAGTACATAAATTTTGTGTTAAAGCGGGGACCACTGGTGGTACAATTAAAGATATTCACCAATTCCCAAGTGTGCTATCTGATTATAAAATAACTGTGTATGGGAATTTGTCAGGCTTATTAATTCTATATGAAGGAGTTGGTCGTGGTGAAAACCGTATTAATTTACAATTAATAAACAATCATTATAATGTAATTACAAGCTTAACGGCAGCATTTACATGCTGTTATTATTACCAGAAATGCCACAGTAAATATCAAAACTCATACCAACACAATTTTAAATGCCAGGCTGGTTGCCCACAGTGTGGGAGTAAGCCTCCATGTAATGATGCGAAATTCTTAATAAAATGTAATCACTGTAATCGATCATTTTATAGTAGTGTGTGTTTCAATAATCATAATGGTATGCTACGTTAAATTAAAAAACAATGTAATTAATTTTTAAAGGTGTATACATTAGCAAAGGTTTGTAACCCTCATATATGCGGGGAAATATATTGTGTAAACTGCCGTAATATGATGCCCCACAACCATTTATGTTTCATGCGGCCGAAAAAGCGTATGGATACGTACCCAATCTATTAATAGCACAACATCTGTGTTATAAATGTATTGGTACAAATAATATAAATTTAAGTTCTTCTGTCTGTGGTGTAAGAGAACACGTCTTCAAGGGTGAAAATTATGTTCTACAGTTTTTAAATTGTCTTCCTGAGAATCGATCTTCTATCAATATTATTACATATGTTGGGCACCACGCCCGAGGGTACAATGCCCATTTTGTTTTAAGAAGTATGATAAATAATAAACAGTGGTTCCCCGAAATTATTATCAGAGGTTGTCAGCTTATAAGCATTCAATATAAAAATTTACGTTTTATCAATTCACTTAACTTCTTGCCTATGGCCTTGGCCAAATTGCTCCAAGCGTTTCATCTTCACTCTACTAAGGGTTATATCCCGCAATTTTCTAACACCACAGGTAATCAGATTTATTCCGGCGCGCTGCCTGCCAAGACATTCTATGGGGTAAATAATTTGCATAAAGAAGAACGTGATAACTTTATACCGTGGCATAAAAATTTGGGGGAGAATTATACGTTTAATTTCCAGGAGTAATTAATTAAATACTGTTGGCAAGATGCAAATATATTAAGAATGTCTTGTTTACGTTTCATGCAACAGTTTGAGGAATTAGTATAGCCAGCGCTTGCAATTTAGTGTTTAGGCGCAAATATTTCACACCGGAAACCATTGGTATTATACCGAGAAAGGGTTATCGATGGAGTAATGTCCAGTCGGTCGAAGCGATACAATGGCTTGTGTGGGAGGAAAAGGAAAGGGGAATAAAAATAGAGCACGCGGGTAATGGAAAAGAAAATATAGTGTGAGGTAATTTTAAAGTGAATGGCTATTGGAATGATACGGAGAACGGAAAAGAACATGTTTGAGAGGAGGAAGGCTGTTTTTATCACGGTTGTCGTATGTGTTATCGAACCGGACGGAATAAACCACTCCACAATAACCCTTTCTCTACTATGAATATAAAATATGAAAGTACAGTGGCTAAAGTGGAAAAATTAGAACAATTAGGTTATGTTGTGCACACCATATGGGGTTGTCAATGGAAAACAAAAATGAAAATTAACGAAAATATCTCGAGGTATGTAAAAAAGCACCCCAGATGCAGGAAAGAATCAATGACTCCGCGTGATGCTCTGTATGGGTGGTGGACAAACGCGGTGAAATTACATTATAAAGTGAAAAAGGGGGAGAAAATTAGATATTGGACTATGTTCCCTGTACCCTTTTTGTAATAAGGTCAAAAAATATCCCGTGGGCATCCTACACATATTTATGTAGGAAAATAAATATGAGGGAATAGTATCGATCAGATTGAGGGAATAGTAAAATGTACTATTCTTCCTCCAACCGATTTGTATCACTCTGTGTTAGCATATCGGTCTGGTGGTAAGTTACTATTCCCTCTGTGCAGAGCATGCGCGGATTCGTTAAATCAGGGTGATTGTACACATAGTGAAAAGGAGCGTGCCATTACCGGTACTTGGGTAGTGAATGAGGTTCGCAAGGCGATTGAAAATGGATATAATTTGGTAGAAATGCATGAGGCGTAGCATTTTAAGGTTGAACAATATAATCCTGTTAAGAACGAAGGTGGTCTGTTTACAGAGTATATTAATAAGTTCCTAAAAACAAAAGCAGTTTAGCGGCTGCCCTGTGTGGTGCACGACTGACGTAAGGAAACAGAAATTTATAAGCAACTATTATAATAAAGAAGGTATTAAGTTAAATCCGGACAAAATATGTGTAAATAACGGTCGTACGAGTTTAGCTAAATTAGCACTAAATAGTTTTTGGGGTAAATTCGGTCAGAAAGAAAATTCTAGTCAAACATCGATAATATCTGACCCGGAGGAATATTTTAATAAGTTAGCCGATCCAAATATTCAGGTGCACGAAGATATTCAAATTAACGAGGACACGTTAATTTTAAATTGGCAGTATCTCGATAGCGCGAGTGTACCACACACCAATACAAATGTGATAATAACTGCTTATACTACTTCGCACGCTCGTCTGGAGCTCTATAATTATTTGGATAAATTAGGTAAATACGTGCTATATTATGATACGGATAGTATAATTTATGTGGAGACTTCAGACAGGCCAAAGTATAATTTATGTGAAGACTCCAGACGGGCCAAAGTTAGAAACAGGTGATATGCTTGGTGAACTTACTAACGAGTTACAAGCTTACGGTGTTCAGGGGTTTATTAGTGAGTTCTGTTCCGGAGCCCCAAAGAACTATGGATTTCAAGTATAGAACTCCGATCATGGGGAAAATTCTTATGTGTGTAAAATTCGAGGAATAACACTCAATTATGCAAATTCTAAAAAAATAATTTCCAAAAAATAAAAGAGATGATACTTAACAACGCTCCACCTATTCATGTGTTTAGTGAAAGAAAGATTACTCTCATAAAAGATCATGATATTGTTTCTATGCCGGAAGAGTAAATTTAACAGTTGGTATACACGAAAAGAAAAAGTTGCGCTGATAATTATCATACGGTTTTAAAAGACAACGAATAGATTAAATAAGTTATTATGGTATTGTATTTATTTTTACTTATATAGAGATGAAGAAGAAATAATGGATAATCAAATTTTAAATCATTATTGTTATTTCAATGAAATTAAAATGTGTTGGCCTTGCATATGAAAATAATACGCGGACATCTTCTGTAGTTATTAGTTTACGTAGTTACTACGATCCTATATGCTTTTCTCTCAAAGAGTGGCACAATTTTCTATCATATTTTCTATATATTGATAGCTATTTTAATTCCACTACAGCAACTTCACTGCCCACAGAATTTTCTCTTAGCGCTAATTATGAGCTATCACTATCGAATAATTTTAAGAGTATTCGCCAGTGTATTATTCGTTCATCAGATGTTGACAATAACGACCAGGTACATTTTAGTCTTTATACGTGGAGAAAACTTCATCTCTACATGCCATGTATTCAACAGGCAATATTTGCATGTTCACAGCTATGCGAAGACGCAACAAAATATCCTCAAAAGTGTTTAGAACAGAATAATACTATTCCAGAATGTTCTAGTTTGTCTAAACAAATTGTACTGGAAGTATTGGCATTATTAAATCGTAATACTAACAATGTTTTATTAGATTACTAACTTATTTTATAATATATTAGAATATGGAGTTTCAACATCCATTTACATGTATTATCGCCGGCCTGACAGGATGTAGAAAGACGTACTTTGTAAAAACATTTCTACAGCATTATGCTCAAAAATGGAAAAATATAGTATGGTGTTATGGCGAATGGCAACCCTTATACAATACTCTCTCCTCATGCTGTAAATTTAAACAAGGATTGTCTCAGGGTGATGAATTTTCAGCGGAAGAAGGCTCGCACCTTATAATTATATATGATCTAATGCGTGAATGTAATAACCGTCTTGTAGATATTGTCAAAGGTAGCCACCATAGGAATATAAGTGTTATTTTTATTACTCAGAATATATTCCATCAGGCTAGAGGTATGCATGATATTTCATTAAATTGTCACTATATAGTATGTTTTAAAAATCCTAGAGACCAGGCTTAAATTAATTACCTGGCACGTCAATTGTATCCAGGTAACGCAAAGTTTATTCAGGATGCCTATCAAGATGCAACCCAAAATGCTCACGGTTACCTACTATTTGATTTAAAACAATACAGCCGATGAGCAGCGTGTTCAAACAAACTTTTTCCCCTCGGATTCATTCAATTATGTTTGTGTGTCTGTAAAATAATACTAACTTTAATACTTTATGTATTTTTAAACTATTTTTTACTAGACGGAAAAATGATTAATAAGCAGAATGCACACTTACTAAGCCTTTCAGCAAAGGCAAAACCTAAAGCACGCAAGGTGATATTACAAAATGCAGATTCCGTATTAATTCGTTCTATTTGTGAATGTTCCTATAACGTATTGGAAGGAAACGTTCCGTTAAATAAAAAGGAGAAAAAAATGCGGAAATATAAAAATCATCTTAGGTATTTGGTAAAGAAAGGACCGACGCTGAAACAAAAGAAAAAACGTATAATTGTACAAAAAATGGTTTTATCACTGCATTGCTTGCACCCATTCTTGGAGGTTCACTATCTAGTCTGTTTAAAAATGCAGCATGCGAAAAACGTATTTTAATTTCACCCGAAAACTACATTATTATCAAACTATATCTAATCTCGATGACGAGATGAAAGAAATTTTAAATAATAAGAATATGAGTAGAAGAAAAATGGGTACAATATAGAGAGGTATTGAAAATATATTTACACATTGTTAAAAAATAAATAGCAACAACAGCTACTACTGTTGCTACTACTACTAATACTACTAAGAAACGAGTTGGTGCTGAGTAGGAGAATGAGGAAGAGGAGGAGATAATATGTACCCTCTCCGAAATCTGCTTGCGTAAAGAAAGACATTTAGTACGTAAATAAAACAAAATCCCGACATTCAATGGGATGCCAATGGTAATGTTAATATATATTGTTAATCAATTTCTGATGTTAATATACTAGATTTAATATCCGATTTTGTTAGGTGTCGTAAGAAAAATATTCCACCAACGGTTGGGAATCATTTGCCGTACTATTAGAAAATCTAATTTACCTTTAGAGTATATTGGTAACCCTCAACGAATAGAGTATATTCGAAAACTGACACTTGCTGCTCCCCAAAAACCAGAGGAGGAGGAAGAGGAGCCGGAACCATCACGTAAACGTAAAAAAGCTGTCAATTGGCGCAACTATAAACTATGAAGGAGCTGGCCGCCATCAACCCTTCACATCGTGCGTCATTTTCAACAGCTCGGGCGTTATGGAAAGCAGTAAACAAATCAGTACCGCGACATCAAGTGGTACAATGTTTAAACGAACAACCGACATATACACTGCATAAACCAGCACGTAAACGGTTTCAACGGAATCCCTATCTTGTGTTTAATATTGACGATTAATGGCAAGCTGAATTAAACGATATGCAAAGTCTACAAAAATATAATGATGGGTACCGGTATCTTTTAACAGGGATTGATATATTTAGTCGCTATGCACGGGCAGTAACTGTTCGTAGTAAAACTGGTGAAAATATTATAAAGGCATTCGAGAAAATATTTACATCTACCCCCAGGTGTAAGCCTCTGCGACTACAAAAAAAAAGGTACAGAGTTTATTAACAGACCATTCCAGGCGTACTTAAAAAAGCAGCATATTAATTTTTTCACAACCAAAACCCCAAATATTAAGGCAAGGCTCGTAGGAAGTTTTAATCGCAGCCTGAAGCAAAGAATGTGGAAATATTTTACAGCGAAGAAGACTTACCGCTACATAGATGTGCTCCCCCGATTAATTCACGGATATAATTCTGGGCCACACGCAGCACACAAATTACCACCAGCTCTAGTGAACCAAGGTACATTTCCACAAGTGTGGAATAGTCTGGTGAAACAACCAACCAGTACTAGTGTTAAAGCAAAAAATATAAAGACGGGCATACTGTGCGAATTACTAAGTCAAAACGACATTTTGAAAAGGCTACAAAGAAAATTGGACTCTGGAAATATTTAAATAAAACAAATACAATATAAGGAAAATAAATTGGTTTATGTATTAGAGGATTTAAATGGTGATGTGATTGACGGTACATTTTACGAAGAGCAAATACAAGCTGTGCCACTTCCCAAAGTTTACGAAATAGACGAAATTTTAGAAGCTAAAGGTAAACGAAAACTTTTTTGGTCGCGGGGTTATCCTGCTTCATTTAATTCATGGATTCCAGTCCCTACTTCACGAACGGCTAGCAACATTTAAAAGACTGGGGCAATGGAAAGTTCCACCACATCAACTTGCAGAGTGTTTTTTGTTAGATTACCCGATATTGTAAGATGTGCATACTGTACTTTAGAATTAGGTAATTGGATATCTTATAATATCCCCTTGAAAGAGCATAAACGTTGGAGTCCATACTGCACGCTGTTAAGAGGTAACGTAGATGTGTGTGGTTATAAAATGGAAATAAGACATTTTTCTGTGCCTGAAAAAGAATGGTAATAATAATAATAATACATTATTATAAACTAGTGCTATATTTGTGTATATAGCAGAAAAATGAATGATCCTTATCTCCAACATTATTCGCATCAAGCAGGTAGTGGTTATAATGTATATAGAGATGCACCATACCAAGAATGATATGTTATTGGTAGTTTTCTAGGTGGTTTATTTCGTACTGTATTTCCATTATTAAAACAAGGTGCAAGAACTTTTGGTAAAGAATTATTACCTGGTGGTATTAATGTAGCCGAAGAGGTACTAAATAGTAATTACCCCCTTTAAAGAGACTTCAAAAGCACGTTGGCAAGAGGTAAAAAGTAATTTAAAGGATAAAGCACAAAATAAAATAAATCAAGTGGTGACGGGAGGCGGAAAATGTAAAAATAAACAAACAGGTGGTGGTGTAAAGAATAAAAGGAAGAAGATAGATATTTTTAATTAATTATGGAGCAGCGTACTAGTTTTTACCTCACACTTCCCAGTAACAGTTCTATGGAATATTTTCCGCAAAGTCCTCTGGCGTGTTATACTAAAAAATTATATCATCCTCTCGTGCTAGAGAAAGGTGTGTGGGAAACAGCTGTTGTCGAAGTAAATTATACAGGTTAATTCCAAAATGTTTCCAAATATACTAATAATATTTATTACCGCGCCACGGATACTGCCAGCTGGAACATAACTAAAATAATGCCCGGACGTTATTATCATGTTGATGATATTCTATCTCAAATTTACTATAAAAGCGATAAATTGAATTTACAATTAAAAGTTAAAGCTTCGGTAAAACGCATTGAGGTCAGTAGAGTAAGAAAAGATGGCGGTGGGGTTAAAGTACGCTTATCACCCGAATTAGTCAAAATACTATGTTTTGATCATATTCAGCAAGATAATATTGCACTTGTCCATCATGCGCGTTATCCGCCTGATTTACAGAAATCGCTACCCGTACGCATGTATATTTATAGTGATATTGTAGAACCTTAGCTGGTAGGCGATACTGTTGCTCCACTACGACGTATTATAAATACAAATATTAAAGAGTATAGTGCTAGTAATGTGCATATCTTTGAAAATCCTCATTACGTCCCCGTACAACGTTAACAGTTTGAACAAATTATAATTGATTTAAGAGATAGCACGGTAATCCACTTCCTTTCCAATATGTCAGTGTATGTGTAAAACTACATTTCCGTAATAACGTATTATAAAAATAAACTAGTGTGAGTATTAATAGCAGAAAAGCAAAAAATGCAGTGTGAGTGTACGAAATTAGAATTAGATCTATTTGCGGGTCTGCCCGCTCAAACGAGTATTATTGGTAATAAATCAGTGCCGTATAAACCTGTGGCTTCAATATCTGATAATTTCCCCATAGAGTTTATAGTCCCCGGACACGGTGATGATTATGTCGATTTACCACATACAATCCTAATTATAAGAGGTAAAATTACTAAATGTGATGGATATGATTGAACAATTGCTGATAAGAAAATAGGTCCTATAAATGATTTTCTCAGTGCAATGTTCAGCAAAGTACAGATATATCTGAATAATCAACTACTTTCCTATTCCTCGCATACATATCCATTTCGATCGTATATTGAAAAAACTACTGAATTATAATGTCAATGCAACAACAGCTCATCCTCAGAACGCAATGTGGTTTAAAGGTACTGCCGGTCATGTGGACAGTGTGGCCGATAATAATAATCAGGGTTTTAAACAACGCTCACTTCTCACAGCGTTAAGTCAGCCCTTTGAATTACTGGGCTACATACATGGTGATATTTTCAATCAGGAAAAATTTTATTGAGTGGTGTACAGTTGCGTATTAAGCTGATTTTAGCCAAACTCGTATTTTGTCTAATTGGCGAGACTGGAGCTAAGGGAAAAGTTGTAATTACAGATACAACACTGTTTGTGAAAAATGTTGATGTGTCGCCCAAGGTGAAAATTGCACAAAATAAAGTATTACAAAATCCTAAATTTAGAGTAAAATGTCCGATAACAAAGATGCAGGTGAAGACAGATACTTTACCGCAGGGCATTATGGACACCAATCTTCCAGATTTGTTTTCCGGCATAGTGCCTAAATGTATTATTATCGGATTTGTTACTAAAACAGCTTTCAATGGTACTTATCAGACAAATCCTTCTACTTTTAAGCATTTCAGTATGTTATTCTTTACAATTTATGTTGACGGAACTCCTGTTCCATCTAGATCACTACAGCGAGATTTTGATTATAAGCTATATATACAAGCATATTCTACGATATTTACAGGTTGTGGTATTTATTATTCTAATCAAGGTAATGATATTTCACTTGCCGAATATCCTAATGGTTATACTCTACTGGTGTTTGATTTAACTCTCGATTCTAGTGCTAGTGCTGCATTTCATACTAGCTCCCAACACCGAGGAAGTGTACGATTAGAAGTTCATTTTAAGCAAGAACTCCCATCTCCTGTAACAGCTGTTATTTACGGTGAATTCTCCTCAGAACTAGAAATTGATTTTCTGAGAAAAATATATATTAATTAACAGAAAATGTCCTTGAACTTTATGAGGCTTTACAACAGAATTTGCCTAAAATCATTTTATAGGTGTATATGTTGCAGATCAACTACCTCCGTTTATTCATACATTGCCTGCAGCTATTTTTATAAATACAGATCCTAGTAATAAACCCGGTGAACATTGGGTTGCTGTTTATATTTCTAATTCAGGGCACGGTGAATATTTTAATAGCTATGGCCTTTAACCATATACGGCATACACCGTATCATATAAGGTTTTTAAAACGAAACTGTTTATTTTATACGTGAAATAATAGGCGCATTCAAGGTGATTTATCTTAGTTCTGTGGACACTATTGTTTTCTCTATTTAGCATGTCGTGCATCTGGCTATTCACTACAGAACTTCTTAAATAAATTCTCAACCGGCAACACTAATGTTAGCGATATTATGCTTTATTCGTTTATGAGGATGGTCCCTGGCGTGAGATAAAGTTCTCCGTAAGCGTGTGTGTGTGGTTGATCGCGAGATCAATAGCCAGATGAGCTCAGTTAGCAGTATACACAAAAACTACAAATTTATGTTACAGTGTAGACTATCGTGGAAGCCCTATGTAATATTTGATATGTTTTCGAAAAAAGTAACTTTAGTCTTTTATGTATAATAAAATGTTTTAGTATAATAAAAGGAAATATTTTTAAAAATAGTGTATTTTTCGTAAGTTGGTTATAGAATAAAAAGTACCTAGGTCACTCGTTGCCCCCATACCAAATGGGAAAACAGAATCTCAAAACGTCTAGCAGTTTACGAAATATACAGGGTTAAATATTTGACCTTGACACGAGGTTACCACTTTTTTCACATGTAGTATTCAACGCCCTAATCCTAAATCTGAAACCAGAATCTCAATATGTATAGCCTTTTACGAAAAATAAAGGTTTAAATATTTGACCTTTGACCTCGAGGTCACCACTTTTCTCACATGTAGTATTCAACGTCCTAACTCCAAATCTGAAAACAGAATCTCAATATGTCTAGCCGTTTACGAAATATACAGGATTAAATATTTGACATTTGACCTCGGGGTCACCACTTTTCTAACATGTGGTATTGAACGCCCCCATACCAAATATGAAAACATAATCTCAATATGTCTAGCCGTTAACGAGAGATACAAGTTTAAATATTTGACCTTTGACCTTAGTACCATTGTGTAAACTTAGGCCCAGGTAGTTTTCACCTATTAATGACCTTTAGTTATGGTTAAAAGTGCCTAGTCAACAAACTCATATTGACTACTATTGACCATTCGGTCGAGTGTGGTCTATTATGTGGGTTAGGTATAGAAACTGACTTCAGATTTCTGTTGTAATCTCTGCTATGTTAAATAAGGCTTCGTAGTCTTTTATGAAATCTCTGCTATGTTAAATAAGGTGGTTGGAAAAAGGTGCCGTAGTCTTTTATAAATAGGGGATGGACCGTAGCCTCTGGTGCTGCCTATGTAATTACCTGCTAGGGGCTGTGTTGGAGTGTGTTTGTAAACCCGTTGCCTGTGTAATCTCTGCGGTGTTAAATAGGGGTCGTAGCCTTCTATAAAATGTGTGGGTTAGGTAATCTCTGCTATCTTAAAGAGGGGATGAAGAAAAGGGGTCGTAGTCTTTTATAAATAGGGGGGATCAAAATATACTCATAGCCTTTCACGAAGGGGATGAAAATAGGTGCCGTATCCTTTTATACATTATAAACAAACACGACGACACCGCGTATCATACAGCCCTGGAAAATCGACTCCTTGCTTTCAACCAGATACGGGGAAAACGTGCCATTTTCAAGAAAGTGACCCTACTACTACTTATGTGCAAATCAAAATAAAAGTTATAAAATTAATGTTCGTACCAATGATAAATAAAAATACATTAAGGACGTTAGTGAACAATAAAATTAAGCACGTTCGGTCAGTATGGGGAGGAAGTGCGGAGAAGTAAAAGCTCATTCAAACCTTGGAAGCTAAGAGCTGAATTAATGAATAAATTCATGAATGTCTCGTGAATTGGAAAGTAACAATCTATTAGATAGAAATTAATGAGAGGAGGAAGTGCTTGACCGTTTCATTTTTATTTATTTTCATCATAACTAGTTTCATTACTCAGTAGATCAAAACAAGGTTTATATCTTTTTACTACATGCGGTAATTTCTTACCTAAAACTACTTTAAGTATTTAATCTGCTATGAGAAGAACAAACTCATCTCTACAGGGTTTACAAAGATTGCTGTAACCTGTCACACTTACAGTTAGGGAAATGTGCTTCAGAATGTAGACAGTTCCAGTTTCTATACAAGTGCTTACATATACTTACAAGAAAATCTATTTAAATGTAGCGTTCTAAATCGCCATTTTTAACTATCTGTAGCTCACAGGTATGAAAACCACAAGGTATTTTTTCTTTAAGAAACACTGGGAAAATATTTTCTTATCCAAATAAAGAAACGGGTTACATTTCCAACTCATTCATATAAAGTAATGAAATTTATAATAAATATTTACTTGTAAGGTCCATCACTATACCTATATGATTTGAAGGAGATATTGCCTCAATATTAATAACCGATATGTCATTTACCTCAACAGATACGTGCTTATTCTCATATTTACTCTCCGAAATAGATTCTTGAAAATTGTTTCTGATCCATTCTTGTAACGTTTTCTATTACATCTCTTGTGTATTGATTTTCTCTTGTAATTTCAATAATAACTGAGTTACTCTTTCAATATTTTGACTGTTCACTCGTTGATGTTGGTAATATTGTCGAGCTTAAGTTGATCTATACTGTCTTTGATACCCAGAATTATTATGATAATTGGATTGTTCATTCATAGTACGTGTTTGATTGAAAATTACAAAAAAAAAAATGATTTTGCAACAAGCGTTCCTTCCTATTTCCGAGATACCTATCCATGCCAGCTCTGCCCAGAATTGATTGTGGCATATTTCCATTACCCATACCGTAATGTGTAACTTATTCTTGAAGATGGCTGGAAGTTTTATTCCTCCTTGAATAGGTAAATTCTGGTTATTAATTGTTTCTAGCTGTAAGTCACATTGTTCGATCAGATGTTGTATATTCATATCTTGGATCATTCGTGAATTGATTATATTATAACAAGCACCACAGTCGATGAGAAAATCTTTTTCGAAACCATATATTCTACTTTGTACAATCACAGCAGGAGAAATTGGTATGTTTGTCGTATCAGAGATGTGATGGACCCAAGAATCAATACTCATTCTTACTGTGACGTTAGAGATTTTTGTTTTGGTTCTGCTTCACTTATATTTTTAATTTCTCTTGACTTTTGATCACCTGTAAGTTTTTGTTTACTAGGTCTTTTTCTGGCATCTTATTTGGAAATGATTCATATTCTTGCAGTAATTTCTTCATACGTCGGACGTTGATAATTCTGGTATTTTCGGCTACAAAATCTGCAATTATAAATCATTGGACTTGTGTTGTTCCGTGTTCGCCGAGTCCACTGTTGATAAGTTTTAGATGAAATCTCATGAACTTAATTTGTACTAAAACTGGAGTGATTCGATGTCTTGATAATAATGCACTATCCTTTTCAATCATTTCTTGTTGAATTGCTATATTCGCAGCTTTTTCATATTTCAAAGTTTAACCCACTTTTCCATTCGATTTCACCCGAGTATTCATTTTAGGATCCATTTTATCTTTATAACTATTCTTTACTCTGATCGTTAGTTGTTTAGCGTGTAATAACCCATTATTGGATATTTGGTCCATTCGCTTAATTAGTATTTTTCTACAATTCCCTCTATGAAAATAATATTAGTACCGAGTTAATTAACGAATATAAGCAATTATTCTCGTTCGTCAAATATGAATATCTGTTACTTCATATTTCTTAAGGCAATAGTAAAGAATCGATTACTACTGGGTTCTTTCTTTAATGTATTGAGCGAGTAATAACATGTCTAATATGGAGCAGCTCATAAGATGTTATATAATTACAGATAAATTATATCAAGTAAAACACACCAGAAGCAACTATTTAACCAAATTATTATGCACTTTATTGAGAATTTCGTCTATATTAAAACTCATAGCTTTTAGTATAGAAATATTCCATTTAAGTCATACAGCTTATCATCATAGAACGTAATGGATTATTCAAGTTGCTATGGACCACTGATTCAAACTAAAACTTCCATAGTACATTCAATATGTGAATATCTAACATCAATTCAAAATCTCCTTAAACTCAAATATTTAAGTAATGCTGTAATTAGTTTCACACTTTGAACTAAATCAATAACTACGATTGATTTCATAAATCATGATTCCTATATTTAAACTCCACGGACAATAAATCCATATTTTTGTAGAATCAATAAAAGCTATTTAGCGTTTGTCTTTCCAAAGGTAAATCATAATGTAATCATAAAATAATTGGTCTCTCCAATAAAATATAACTATAAAATAAATGTTTACTTGTAGGTCAATTATCCGTAAAGCAGAATTTCTCGAAATTTTGTATGTGTGTATTTTGTATTAACTCTCCTACTAGTACTCCAACAGTGGCATTCATTTTATTGGCTGATTCAAAGTGATTACAGAGTTACAATGAATCAAAATTGTCATAAAACTCCCTCGCATGGCAATCTGCATGGCATATTTTTTTCAGGATTTTACCTGTAAAATTAAAAATTAAACTAACTCACTTTATAGTTTACTGAACTCGCAAGTTCATCGTCGCAGTAACAAACGTTCAAATTTTGTTGCCGTTATGATCTCCTTCCATGCACTTTCAATTAAGAATACCGTAAACCTAGATTTAATATTTGATCCATGGATAATTTTTCGGTATGTTTTACCATGTCAAAAGTTTTGATAACAATAACTTCGTTTGAATCGGAATATAATTTCATAAACACAATACATTCTTTTGAAACGGACATACTACAATTGAGGAGTCAGTGTTGCCAGCCAATAAAATTGAAGTTCTGCGAAAGCTTCCATACAGTGCAAAGTACATTACTAACAATTCTACGGAATAATATTTTGTGCATCAGCGATTATTTCTTTCACCCTCTAGCAGTCTACTGTTATTATTTGCACTAAGTTCAATGTCAGGATGTTTGTTTCTTTCAATGCTATACAATTCTCTACCCCTTGACGGATTCGAACGGAATTTGGCACATATATTCATTACGATATAGAAGGATTATCTACCGCATTAAGAGGTCGAAAAGGGAGAACGGTAGTGACAGTTCAATCAGTTAATAGACCATGATTATCAGATATGTTTCGTAAAGGATAAGCAGCCCACACCACAATGAAGTTTGATAAGTAGACCTTCAAGTGAGCAAATATAAATATCCTCCCTTTCAATTCATTATCAATTGCTATCTTAGTTTTCGGTTCGTCACCCCGCAGGGGTGGGGTAAGGGGGCGAAAAACCTCTGGATCCTGTACCAGCGGGCGGGCAAATAAGCCAGTATTCATATATTCTTATACGTGGAGGTTTAATACAGGTAATAGGCCAGGAAACGGTAAAACGAATTAACCCGGGCTAATCCGTTCTTCCAGCAAACTCCTCAATTATTACACTATTTTGCGGCGAATTATTCATTCACGTACTTGGTAAAATTTCCTATTTATCTTCTTGACATTATTCAGTCTCTTCCACTCTGTATGAGACCATAACAGTGAGACCTGTTCCAAGAGCGTGAGATATTTTTATTCTTATGTAGGGACTAAGAAAAATCTGCTGAACGTGTTTGGCAGCTGTAACTATGAAAAACCTTCACAATATTTCACGTGCTCCGATAAGTTTGAACGAGGTTGATGCTTGAAAGTGGTCAATGCTCTCTCATTCGCCCTACCGTTACGTCGATCTGGGACAAAATCGATAAAGCCAGTCTTGTTCGTGCTTTAGTCTAGGGGTAATTGCTTCACCACAAACTTCATTCAACTAGCATCACAAATAAATATTTTGGAGGAATACTATTAAATAAAGGTTACTGCGTTATTAAATAGACTTTTTGTGGCACTACATTACAATTGTAATTCGCTCTTCATACACGACATCTCATTCTTCATACTGACTGTCATGCTCCTGTATAGAAACATAACAAATAAAAAACGCATGTAGGTTAACTACGTATTCGTATAAAATTTTAGGGCTAAAAAAATAGTATCTAACTTTGAGACTGTTTCCATTCGCAGTTGTAACGGAATTATAGTTCTAAAATTATTAGTCATGTTGAAAAGAAAAACACAATCTGCGAGATATTTTTAAATAACACGATAGACAAATTATATATTAAATGACCATTGTTTTGTATTTAATACTAATAGCATGGATGTCAGTAGTACAAGTGCTTCCTTTCGCCATCACAATTAACTATTCTCTTGATGCTGTTTGTTCAAAGTGCTCAAATATGTTAAGATACAATTCTAAACAAAATACCAGTGAGGCCCGGTTGACCAAATAGTTAAAACGCTTAAAAAATAGTCAAAGATCCAATATACACTGTCCCTAAAATAATGGGACAAACTTGGCTGGTTCAAACTGATTACGGACTAAATTTATCAAGTTACAAATTGTCATATGTAGAAAAGTAGTGACGTTGTTTCAAAGACGCACTGCACTTTTATTTTACATGAACACCTACCAACTCCACTTGCTTACTTTAACGCCCATATATATAATTTTCTCATCTTTCCAACTCTACTATTTATGGATGCCTATGTGCAACAGTAGAGTAGCGTCGAATTGGAAATAGATGGTATTAAAAAATGAAAATGGTTAGTGGGAATTTTCCTACCATCCCAACATTCTCAAACCTGTCTGTCATTTCCCCCTAAACATAATTATCTCTTTCACATACACCCTCCCCGTGGCGGTTGTTCACATTAAGACTACTGATATCCCTATCCTTGGACAGCTTAACTGTGCAGATGACATTCCACTTTGTAATGATATCTACATGCTAGAAAAGAAATAGATATTTCAATCGCCTTTATGAAGGCTCAGTGGCGACTTTTCGGGTGAAATTTGTGACACTGCCTTTTGTTTTAAAATTCACTACATAAAGGTAACGTACCTTTGAGAGAGAACATCATCATGTTGCTTTATTACAGTTTGCCTACAGTAACTAATTAAAAATTCTGACGCTGAAAGGCGCCATCAGTCTTGCAAAGTAGAAAAGCTATCTGCTTCTTTTCTCTCGTTTCTTGAGCGGGAATGGCGTGTGCTATGTGTTGCAAATAATTCACTGCTCGGTAATGCTGTTTAGACAAATCAGAGGCAGCTTGAGCTTAGCAACGGTGAAGTTATTTTCTCCTCTTTCCAAATGAAATTATTCTCTACCCAGTGTAAAGTGAGATGCTGGAGTTCTTTTCTCCTAATCACACATAGGGCTACCAACTCAGAGCTCGAACTGGAAATTTTCACGAAACGGATCAGCAAGTTTCTGGATATTCACGAAACGGATCAGCAAGTTTCTGGATATTCACGAAACGGAACGTCGTTCCGGTTTGCTCCGGTCCATTTCGAGCCCTGTACCAACTAGAAATTGTCAAATGCAGGACATAACTCCGAAAAAGCCGGACTTTTTGAAAAAATGCCAGAAACAATGAACATTTTTTCTAGGCACAATCACGTTCGTTATATACCTTTTTTATCTAGTTGTGAAAGTTTTCGAGAGATTAAAGACAAAAATATTACTTGCTCATGTGCTAGTTTTTACAATTTTTTTGTACTTTTCGCAATTTCTCAAATGGAAATAAAAATAGTCGAGTGCGATATAGCGACAGTACCACCAACCACACACCCTGGTAGTTAATAAATGTGACAAATTACCGCTCGTGAGTATAAAGTTTACCATAAATAGCACAAACAATGCAGATTTAGGTGTAGTAATATCTCGAAAATTTTATTTTTAAAGTGTTGGACTTTTTCAAGAAAAGACAAATGCTGGCCAGACGTCTAAAAAGGTTAAAAAGCCGGATATGTCGGGCAAAAACCGGACGGTTGGTAACCCTAATCACACAGTACAAGAACTAAGTGGTTGGGACAGGGATAGAAACAACATGTAGTCCAGCAAAAATAGAGTTCCACCTAGAACTACTTGCAACAGAAACTATTTCTTCAACGTTGTGTTCCTAGGACTACTAGAAAGAACATACTAAAATTCGAGAACAGTCTAGGTAACGAAGAACTTTCAAAATGGCGATGATGCCAAGTACACATGTTGGTATATAACTAAATGACGGTTACTCTGATCAAGAAAAAGTGTGAGAATCTAATTTACTTGTATTGAAATAAGCTTTCAAACGCCGTTTCAACAAATTAAATAAGTTAAGCCAGTCCGAAGGTACATAAAATTTCCTCGCAACACTGTCGTTTCATGTATAAAACTGGATATTATAAAATAACAAAACTTTTAAATTTTGTAAATGACTAGCGATAGAAAGTTGTGGAGGGGCGTTGTGAATATATATTTTCCAGCAGTCCAAAATTAGAACATATCTTACGGTGTCATACAAGGAAAACAGTTTTTAAGAGAGGTCCATTAACATTATTATACTCTTTTAAGCATTACAAATCAACTTCCAGTATAGTTTAAGTTAGCTTTAATGAACTTCATTATATGGCTCTTTTTATTTTTTTGCGCCCTTAATTTAGTAAATATTGTCGTGATTAACCTCTTGATAATTTTTAGTAAATCATTGAAAAGCTACCACCCTCTGAAAATCACAACATGGGCGCCCTTGTTCTTTAAGCCAAGAAAAATGTTCCTTTAAAGAAATGATCCTTTGAAAGGATGCGTAGTTTCGGAGCTACAGATGCTCGTGATGGAGGCTGCTACAGCATCGTCACAAATTATGCTATATCGGGACATACAACATCGTAAGCGGTGTGGGCTTAGCAAATCACAATTGAACTAGCACCCGATACATTAATTAAGTAATGTTTATGAGGGAGAGAGTAGTTCATAGACATGTTTCGGAACGTCAGAATTTTGTCAAGGAATTAAATGGTTTAAAGCTAATGTAATGTTAAAGCCAAGATCTCCAACAAAATATAGTAGCACTGTCTCCGTATAGATCTGATGTATTTTTATCGTTGCATGAAATTTCAATGTTGTTCCTGCAAATTCAAGCCTAGAGAGTTCAAACCAGGGTAGAAAGTTCATAACCAATTCAAGAGTTCTATCCGTGCTGATTTTTATTTTCTTTCTCATTCATTGTTGAAAGAGTTTAATTGTTGTTATGAGTATCCAAACCTATAACAATGAAGCAATTGGGTACTACTTCGATTGTGATTTACTAAGCCGACACCACTTACATCACTATTTGTCGAGATATGACGTCATTTATTACGATGGCGTGCTTACTTTGGACGCCTCTAGCTCCAAAACTAAGCAATTTAGTGCTGTTCACATCTTATGACATTTTCGGTTTTCGGTTTTTGGAAAAATCGAATACCTGAAAACCAAAAAACCGAAACCGAAACCGAAAACCGGTTTTGAAAACCGAAATTGATTTTCAGTTATGAAAACGAAAATCAGTTTCAGCTAAACCGAAGGCATTACTTCCACAATAGATTCTTGCACACGTTCACAATTTGCTATGTGATACGTTGTGCTGGGATTAGTACAGGTAGCATGAAATGTTTCCAGTTCACCACCACTTTCCTTATCATATCCACAACCAATCACAACTGACAACTGTGGTCACGACGGGATAATTCTCTCTAATCAGCTCACGCAGCCCATTGTAAAATTTTGAATAGGCTTTGAAATATGGGTAAAAATCGTTAATCACAAGTTCAGCAATATTTCAGTTCATCCTTTAATACTTACTTAGTATTCATAAATAAACTAATAGTCACTCTTAAAATTGTTTCATCTCACATTTGGATTCAAAGATGTCTTACGTGAATAAATAAATGATGAATATATTAGCCCTACATAATTCACTAAGGATTTTATCATTTCACTAATATTGGAATTTTTACGCACATTGTAAAAGAATATCAACAAAAAGAAAGTTTAATCACATCTACTTTGGCGAAAGTAAATTTGTGAATAACCAGAAAGTTAATGGGTAAGAAAGAATGGTCGAAGGAGAATTTTACCGATCCTCCGTTGCGCAGTTGATACTGGTAGCGCTTTGGACTGGTATTCGGGAGACTGCAGGTTCAAATCCTGTTACCCACCATCCTGACGTTTTTCATCATCTCCCTTAAGTTACATTACACAACGCAAATTCCGGGATGATACCTCGAAAAAGACGTGGACAATACCTTCCTATCCCTTTCACCGGGTTATGTGCATTGGGATACGTCATTCTTGAGACTAGATTAAGCACAGTTATGCCCCAAAAAATAAAGTTTCTTTTTTTCTCGAAGGATTTGTGACTGTTTTCTTACAATATAAGAAATCTTAGTTTTGATAAATAAAGTAATATTAATTTATGATGCATGAATGAGCTAAACTGCGGGATTTCTAAGCAATACAGGAAAGTAGAAAGTACTCCTGAACACTTCAAACACAAGAAGTCGAAATCATTCAATCTGACCTTAACTACGCGTTACAAAAGAAGACCAAATATATAAATAAATTACTCACCGTAGCTGTAAAAGAGATCAACTTCTTGATAAAACGAAGTTAACGACAGCTAATAAACATACACACACACCTTCAGTTACTTGGCAATTCAGGTTTTGTCAGAATGTCATTCGCCTCGTCAATTCCTTTGTTTTTATATACACGCAGGAGAAATTTTTAGAAAGAAACTGAACAAAATAGAAATAAGTAGCTAGAAGTAGCTACAAAAATTTGGAACTGTTTGATTTCTATTTTCTTTAGTCCTGCAATAACAATAGAATATTCTGGTAGCAATAAAATGCACTGATAATCAGGCTACACTTCCATATAAGGGGTTTCGTAAACAGAAGGGATTAGTTTTTTCTTCCTCCAGACGTTTCTTTGTGCATAGGTGCACTAAATTCCCAATTCGCAGCTGTTCAGGAAATTTCTTATGAGTGCTAATAGTGACTAATTTTTATATGTACAACAGCAAAAAAAAACTAGAATTACTTCCATTTATATTGACATTTCGATGCAGTTTTTTTTCCTTAGTAATGTTGACAAAACTGATGCCATCAGAAAAGCACGGACTGCAATCCAATTCATACGCTGAATAGCTAGAATGTTGACATTTTACTTTTTTCGCTTTTTATTAATAATAAATGTAATGCATGTACTTAAAACCTGATTTTTGGTTTTAGAAACTGAAAACCGGTTTTGAAAACCGAAACCGAAAATCGGTTTTCAAAAACTGAAACCGAAAAGCGGTTTTGAAAACCGAAACCATAAACCTTTTATTTTAAATTTCAACTTTTTCTGAACCGCTTTTCGGTTCTCAAAAAAACCGGTTTGAACAGCACTACTAAGCATCCTTTTTTATTTCTTCAAATAATCTTTTCTTGGTTTGATGGAATTCATTGTTCCTAGAATATCGATCACTAATTTTTGTCCACCCTGGTGAATAGTTGCAGAGAAATTCGTTTACTTATTTTCATTCTACAATGAATATAACTTCGCTCACTTAAGCGTGTACACTCATGCTCAATTTTTTTCGCATGTCTTTATTTGATCATATGTTACTTATGGAGGAGACTGCATAATAATGAACTTCGCGGACTGTAAGACTCACCCGATTTCGTAAGAATAATAAAATCACGACGACTAAGATGGGCAGACCATGTAGCTCGGATGGGAGAAAAACAAAGATTATATTCCATCTTGATAGGAAAGTCGGAGGGAAAGAGACCATTGGGAAGAGCGAGACGACGTTGGGAGGATAACATTATAAGTGAACTTCGAGGAGTAGATGTTTGTGATGAAAATTGGCTTGATCTTGCCCAGGAATTCAGGATAGATCCCGATGGCGAACGTTTGTTACTACGGCGATGAACTTGCGAGTTCCGTAAGCCATAGAGTAAGTAAGTATGTCTTTACGGTATTTGACAGTTTTTGAAAAATAATATTTTTCTGCTTGGATTCTGGCGCTTGCTTAATTGTTATACTCGTAAACTATGTGAAAACGAATATTTCCTGAAATTTTGTCACAAAAATATTAATAAATAACGAAACTAGAAAGAAAACATCGAGAAATTGTCGACAAGTTTCTAAGTCAAAAAATTAAAAATTTGGCAACTTAGGGAAATTTAGAGGAAAAGAAGGGACATTGTTTTCTCTCGCCAAAACAGTCCATATCTTTAGTACTATCTGAAACTGAGAATAGAGTTTAATTCACTCAAATTAAACATTCTGTAAACAAAGGATACAGACATAATGCATTCGCAGTGAAATCATGCGACAGAAACTATTATTTTCCCCGAAAAAGTGCTAAAAAAGACATAAAATCTCTTAACTTTTGAAGTGAAGACTTTCAATGAACAGTGCAACAATAAGTGCTTATCAATCACAACACCCTCATGGTGTAGTGATTAGGTTTTAGACTTGTGTTATGAAGAGTCCAGAGTTCGAATCACCATCTATCCCTAGTAACATTTTTTTTAGAATTCCTAATACAAAACGGTGTGATTAGCTTTTGTAGTTTACGACTTTATTTTATTTATTTCTTTATTGTATTCTCTCATTGCTGATAGAATAGTCTTTCTTACATTAGGAGTAGACACTAGGAAAAGTGTAAGTGTTGTGTATTAAATTCGACGAAACAGTAAATATATGCTCAAAGCTGTATTCTCATGTAAGGTTTAGCAACAAGTCATATGATTTCATGTGCTGGAAAGCAGTTACACTTCTAATCTCTAAACCCAATCCATAATTAAAATTAGTTGTGCACATTACGTTTCGATTTCCCAATAAGTATCAGAACATTATATGTATAAATGTTATTTTGATGTTACTTATATTATACTTATCTAACCCTTGATTTAGTTTACTAAATGTAACAGTGTAAAATACCTTCTGGTTTATAG
>JAGDQP010019988.1:5971-34007 GCA_022664845.1 Lepisma saccharinum | reverse complement strand
GATTTTGCCATAAACTCTTGTTCCTGTATAACATGCTTCTGGCAGTGCTAACGTTTTCTGACGTGAAGAACTTGGCTCATGCACTGCCGTGCATGTTGATAAATACGAATAATAATGCATTGTACAATTTTAAGTAGTTTTATGTAGTTTTGCAATGTTTAGTTATGTTTTGCTGATGTATTTAAAGTTGCTCATTATATGGCGATACTGTAGCAACTATTTAAAGGACGGACTCAAGAGTAGTGATAATTCTGGAATATAAATTTGTAATATAAATTTGTAATAAATGATTACTGCTAATGATTTACATGTATTATCCTCGAATGTAATCTAATATGTTTTTGCTAAAGTTTACACTACTAAGGTGTATAACGCAATGGTTGTTTACTCATGGTGAGACCAGGCACCAGATAATACATTTTTGTTTTCTATTAAAGCGATGTTATATTCAAATATATTCCACCATGTATAATATATAATGGCCATTTAGCAATACTTATGGTCACAACAGCAATGAAATATCGTACATTCAGCAATACAATATTGTCGTTATAATAATATGTATAGTTACCACAACAATACCGTATAGTACCCTAGGTCAATTTCTAAAAATATATAAATTATAGCTGTTGTAACTATATAGTATGGTCAGACATGATTCCCCTATTGATAATTCAACTATGCGTTGTTGTATAATTAGCTATAATGCTAACAAAGCATCTCTCTAATTTAACTTGAAACAGAAATTTTACAATAAAATATTGTTCGCAATAATGTAATTATGACAATACACCTAACTATGCATATTGTCATAATGACAATACACGATTAGCGAAATTTGTATTGTATTGCTGTCCCAGATTCAATTATGACAAATAAGATTTTATGGTTACTCCAATTTGTGTGTCCAATTTCACCATGAAATATCGAGATACTGTATTTGCATTTAAGCACGAGGAAATTGACATTTGTTTCAATACCTTCAATTTCCAGAAAGAGTTATCTTAGACTACTATAATTCTCAACAGCTATATATTTCATAACTTGGTTACGATATCAAAAAATGTATGGAAAAGAAAAAAATAAATAAGATAAAGCAAACGTAGTATTGTGAACTTTGAATATTGCATAAAAAACTTTACTCTCCCAAAGTGAGAAAACGAGAAAATATCTCCTTGTGCGAATCTTCTCTTGTCTGTCTTCGAAATTGAGTTTCGTTGTTCCTTGTTTCCCTTTAATTCTACGCGTTAAGGCCAAGTGACAAGAATCCTGTATATCTTAGCCTCTAAGTGACAGTTTCATCCGGGAAACGCATATCTAGGCGCGTGTCTTGACTCCTTTTCACGTAGCAAAGCAGATGTTCTCTATTGTCGAGACTGTCAATTAGGGGAGAAGAATTAAACTGTTTATGAACTAAAAGTACTTAACAATAATTAACTCGTGAAGTTTTGCATTAATTCTCCCCAACTCAGCCACAAAATTCATTAGTCTGCTATTTCTTTGAGCTAAAACTAATAATAATAATAAATTAATTTAATTTATTTGAGTGCTATGAACAGCTGGAAGCTCAAGATATCACTTGGCCAATCAATACCTATTAGATTACAAGTTAATTGAATAGTAGAAATGGATACATGAGGGAAGCAAAAAAACTGATAAAATGAACTCTTATACAATATGATGCATGAAATAATCAAAATTTAATGGCATAAGCAAAAAAAAAGTAATAAAGTAATACAACAAATACGAAGAAAATGCACATAAAACAATTATACTTAAAAAAATTAAACTAATAGGATTTAAAAAAATGTAATAGGACGTTTCAGTAGTATGTGACTCTTATTAGTCGTAGCCAAAAAGCAGAACGTCTCATTCTGAGCAGAACAAAAATACATTATAATTAAGTTTTTCAATTAAATAATTACAGTGTAGTTCATTCGAAAAAATTACGAAGAAACTTACTATCTAGTTTTCTTCTTCTTAATTCTAGATGTTCAATACCAAAGAGATCACACCAGTAGTCATAATGATAGAAAAATATGGTAAATGGAATTTTAAACATGTTAATCTAAACAAAACACATTTGTACAGTTTCAAGTTTGTCTGACGTGGTTTTGGACAGGTTATTCCAAATACTGGATGCAAATTCTAATCTCGTTCAAACCAAGATGATGTACAATGTTATAAACGTGCTGATGTTGCTGAATTGGTACCATTGATTAAACATACAACCAATTAACCTGCGAGACTCACCAATAAGACAATTTATATAATTATTAAAGTTGAAGTTAGAATAAAAAAAATAATGCCCAATTCCTTAATAGTTTCGACTTTCTCTATTTCAATATCTCTCACATTATATGAGCTTGAAGAATATTGCGATTTTTTTTCGTAAATTTTATAAATTTGGTTTTCTGTGTGGTAATTTTCATTTTTTTTTCTAATACACCACTCATCAATTTTATCAATGTATGTTTGAAGAAGGTCTGTAAAGTTATTGACTTCTCTAAATATCTTTAGGCCGTCAGCATACAAAAGTAAATTAGATATTACTACTTTCATCACATAAATCATTGATGTACATATTGAACAAAGAGGCGCTAAAGGCGAACCCTGAGGTATGCCATTCTTGATGGTAGCTTTTTCGGATATAAAATTTTCAAGTTGAATACTAAAAGTTCTATCAATCAAATAATTTTTCAACCAATTGGCAAATGCTGGCGGTAAGCCAATTCTCGAAAGTTTGTTCAATAAGATGTTATGATTTACACTATCAAATGCCTTGGCAAGATCAATATATATTACATCACATTACAATCTAGTGGCAATGCACCCTTGTATAAAATTTGTTTAGACACATAGATTAGTTGTAACCGCTTTGCTTTGGGAAAAACTATGTTGCCTATCTTGTATTTTAGTTTCAATTTGAGCTGTAAATTGTCACAAATAATGGTCTCAAAAATTCTGTCCATAGAATTTAGGAAGGTAATGGGTCTATAATTGGTAAGTAAAGACCTATCACCTCCCTTGTATATAGGGAGGATATAGGCCTCCTTCCATTGGCATGGATAAATACCTTGTCTGAGGGAGTTATTGCACAGATGGAGTTGAGGATATAATCGGTTCCCAAAGCAGAGTAGTTCTTCAATTTCTTAATTGCTACAAATATCTGGTGTAGTAAAAAGTAATCCATTATTTTTGCATGACATTGAAGGCTTGACTTACCATAGTTAGAATGATCCGATTTAGGTCACATATGCGCCGTTTTGTTCGATAACGTGTTGCCATTTGGAAGGTAATATCATGATGCCTCTCTCATATAAGCCCTTGTCCCTATTGGCAAAAAATTGAGACAGCCGATTTTCACAAGCCTCTCTTGACGCGATTTGCACCAGCAAACGTGTTCGCCATGGACAGGAACAGATGGTAATCACTCGGAGCCAGGTCCGGACTATAAAGCGGATGCGTAAGAACCTCCCAACCAAGCTCCCGGAGCTTCTGGCGAGTCACTATCGATGCGTGTGGCCTGGCGTTATCCTGGTGGAACACAATACCTCTCCTATTGGCCAAAGCTGGCCGCTTCTGGGCGATTGCTGCCTTCAAACGGTCCAATTGTTGACAGTATAGTTCCGAGTTAAGGGTTTGGCCGTAGGGGAGCAGCTCATAGTAGATAATTCCCTGCCAATCCCACCAAACACACAGCAAAACCTTCCTGGCCGTCTATCCTGGCTTGGGCACCGTTTGCGCTGACGTACCGCGCTTCGACCACGACCGTTTTCGCGTGACGTTGTCGTAAGTGATCCATTTTTCATCACCAGTCACCAACCGCTTCAGAAATGGGTCGCTTTGGTTGCGATTCAGCAGCGATTCGCAGATGGAAATTCGGTCCATGAGGTTTTTTTGCGTTAACTCGTGTGGCACCCATACATCAAGCTTCTTTGTGTATCCAGCCTTATGCAAATGGTTCCACACGGTTTTTTGTGCAATGTTTAGCTCTTGGGCAATCGAAACAGTGCTTACATGACGGTCGGACGCGACAATGTCCATTATTTTATCGACATGTTCGACACGTGGCCTTGCAGTGCGTGGTACATCTTTGACGTCAAAATTACCGGAACGGAATCGACGAAACCAAAGTTGCGCGTGATTGGCTGTTACAGTATCAGGACCATAAACACTATTCACATTTGCAGCCGCCTGGCTTGCGTTTTCGCCTTTATCGAAGAAAAACTGTAAAATATATCGTATTTTCTCTTTGCTAGTGTCCATTTTGACTCGCGCTCACACAACACTGAGTCAACTCATCACAACTGTCTGAACAGTGTTTGTAGTACGCAATCTCATCGTTTGAACATCATCTCGTTGAACCCGATCGGACTTATACAACGCGAGATACAGATCACTTAAGCCATCTATTGGCAAAATAATGGATTACTTTTTACTACACCAGATATATCTTCTCTTTATGAAATTTCAAATATACCTATAAATGTTTTCATTGTGTCATAACTATTAAAAGTCTGTTGAATGTCTGACCTATTAAAGGTATTTGCATATTAATCTCGGAATAGCGTAACTATTTCCTGCTTATCCTTTACCAGATTACCATCGTACTTTATAGAATTAATCTAGTTTCGCACCTTTTTCTTATTGAAATTCTTCCAGAAATATGATTTTTCGTTTGTAATACTAGTTTCCAGATAAGTCATGTATGCATTTTTAGCCGCGTTATATCTTTTCTTGACCTCTTTGCGTAAATAAAAATATTTCTGATACCAACTTTGCATGCCAGTCTTTTTTGTATTTGATAAAGTATCTTGTTTTCTTGTTAATTAAAGTTTGCAATTCTTTATTCATCCACAAGATCTCTCTTCATGCATTTACCCTTTTTAAAGGCAACTCTGGGAATGTTATTATTGAAGCTACTATGAATGAAATCGTACAAATAACAATAGTAATAATAATAAAGACTTATTTCCCTGTGTTTTGTTTATTCTTTTTATAAACTGATCGACATTCATAATTAATTTTCATATAATATACGGTCTACCGTATGTAGAGGAGCCGGGGCAAAACTTGGATCACTTAGAGATAATGGAACATTGTTCAAACATTTTTATAGAATGTAATGGTATGATGTTACTGTCGAAGATAGAAATGGGATTCTAGATCTGCCCGGGTAAAATTAGAATTGCCCACCTGAGTTTGATAAAATTCCAAAAGATGTCTTTTATTTCGGTCTTCGCTGGAGCATTTCTACAAGTTATATTACAGTTTTGAGCAAGAAATAAGATTACCGTACAGTGAATATTGTTTAATATATTTATTGTATTAAAAAGTAAGTAAGTTAGTCAGTGCTTTAAGTACCAAGTTTTGAAATGCAAGAGTAAACACATACTAATAATAAGTTAATTTCCTTTACACAAGAACCCAGTGTATATAACATGTTGAAAACCGTACTGAATACTCGGCCAGCAACTGAGAGATCCCGATTCGATTCCCAGTCGCTGCAGCGTAAATTTCCTCTGAATATTTTCCAATATGTAAATTGTTAGGGACAAAATCATTTGTATAATTATATAATTTTGTATTTTTATTCTTTGTAAAGTTGAGCGAAATTTTCAATTAAAGAATAACTTAAACATATTGTAATTGAAACATTACTATTATTAACAGTTCAGTTGAAGTATTTGTAGTGTTTCTATAACACACTGAATATTTCAAATATAAAATAATTTAAATCTCTATCTGAAGCCAGTAAGTTAGTAATTATACGTTATTAAGCTCTCAATAAAGTACAACAAAACTTCATCTTTAGTATAGCTTTGTTGATCACTCAAGTTTACAAGCAAGAAAAGATAGCCGTGCCCTTCCGTGCTCGATTCTATCCTGGTAGCTTCACGCAGATTTATTTCCTCTACTGAGGCATTATTTATGTTTACAGATGTTACATCATTCACATGATTCAATTTTCTGGAGTCTAATTTTTCCATATTTAGTAACGAGTTAGTTGAGTTCGTCTTCCGTCACGCTCCACACAATACCCAAATTATTCTTTTCATCTAATTTACTTTTGTTCGCAGTTGGTGCTGGAATCTTATCGATGATTCCTGGTGCCAGAGGAGGTAACATTGGATTTCTGATTTGTTTCATTTTCTTAGAGTGTTAGCTTTAGTTTTTATCTTAGAAGATATTTAATGGAGTATTATAGAACATTAACAGCAGTATGTAACATGTTTCTACAGTTTAGCAAGAGTTATGAACGGGCTCCTTGCAGGTGTTACAATAGCTGTCTTCGGAGTACTTTCCAACGTAAATATACTTTTGTTGAAACAAGATACTTACAGGCAAACTTACCGCATGAGGTGTCTCCTATAAACTACTGTGAAGAAAATGGTTTCTTCACTATTATTTTGAACTATTTTCTTCTACCCAACTAAAAATCCTTTTCTCAACTCTCACATCTTGAATACCTGGCTTTACACAACGTTGATTACCTTGAAAGACAGTGAACCTATCCACATGACTTTCAGCTCAAATCACATAAGTAAACTTACGACCATTATTACATTGTTTTAAATTTGGTGCTTCAAATACACAGAAAATCTCCGGAAGATTGACGATCTTCAACCGCATTTTAGTCTTTAAAGCTTAAAGGCACAAATTTACTGAGACGATCTTGATAAACTATTCCGCATCTATATTTCGTATCTTTACATGTTCGTATGTCTATACAATCTACCAGAGTACGATCATTTGCTTTACTAAGTACCATAGACTTAGTAACTAACTCTTTCCTTGTTTTCGTGACCATTTTTAACAAGATTCATACAACCTAAAATAAGTTACTATTAAATCCCGAGTCACATTCTTGGAATTCGTATAAAGATTGTTTTTTTTATACTGCTTGGATCACTATGTAGAGAATTAATATGAACCTTCAGAAGAATTTCAAACCATTTATACTTGCGAACTTAATAATTTACTTTTCCTCTTAAGAATCTCCATAATCAACTTTTTAGATTTACCTGTTGTTATGATGCTTAATTGTTTGAGTCTTCTACATTCAATTGTTCTTGCTTTTTCTAATATTTGAGAGAAATAACTGCATTGTTCTTGCTTCGAATTTCCGGATTAGTAGCTTCTAAAATCGCTTTATTAAAATTTCTCTTACCACTACAATTAGTCTTGCAGAAATCATGAAACTTAGCTCAAAATAAAGATCCAGAGTCAATCACGTTCTTCAAAACTATGTATAATCAGACGCTAGTACAATCAGTGTGTGACGCTATGAACAGAGTAGAAACTTCATCTGCAGAGGAAGAAGGGAAATTCATGATGTGCATCCCGTTACGCTTTAAAAATAAACACATAGTCACTTCTGAAAAGATTTGATCAACAAGCAAAGAGGCACTACAATTCATACGGACAAATCAAGATATAAGCCTTGGCAAATCGCAAATTATCATAAGTTATCATACTCAACCGGCCATTTTTAGCTGTACCCTAATTTTGGAGTTAGCCAATTCGGTCATCACGGACAAAACCGCTGTAGTGATTTTGATATTCGTTTTTACTTTGAAGTGTACTACATTGTCCCTGGGCACGTTTCATTCATTACTATTCACGTCTTACAAGGGGCACTATGGAGAAGTGCATGCCGAAAGTAGAAAAAAAGTTAGGTCCATTCGGCAGAGATTTTAACACCATACAACATAGAGAAAAATAAAAAATGATTCTTGTCGTTTCGATCAGAAAGACAGAATTCGACAGCCAAACTTCTCAGATAAATTCTGACACCAAAATAAGAAATTTTAGATGCAAGGGTTTCCATTTGCACACGAAAATCCGCTTTTTACAGTACTAAATAAAACGAATATATCAACATTACAGAAAAGATTTATAGAAGTAAAATGCAGTTTTTGAGAGTTGACTTGTATCAATAAGGTACATATTAGATGTGATGTCATCGTATTATCAGTGTTTCCAATCTGGTATAAAGATATATATTAAAAAAAATACTGTGAGCGTTTATTGAATATTTGGCATTCTCTAGTTATAATAAACATCATATGTGATGCATAGAACGCACTGTTGCAAACTCTTAATATCACATCACGGTAAACATTGAAAATTGATATTTTGATCATTTCTCCTCTTATATTATTCAGAGTTTACATATTGAATTATGTGCTTCACATACAATGTTTATCATCACTAGAAGGATATAAAATGTCTGAAAAATAGTGATGTTTTTCAAACTTGTGGTAATATTGACAACATTAAATTGTAACTTCTAATATGTATCCTAGTATACAAATCAACTAAAATAATAAAATTTTACTTTAATTCGTCCTTTCTTATTTATCAGGAAATATTAATTTTATTTACCATCGGGTAATAACTGATTTAATACTCTGTACAATTAGACTATAATTTAAAAAGTTATATAGCTAATATAGTAATCTATAGCAGTTATATAAATTTTGTTTATTTAAGCATAGCTAATTAATTATTATCTTAATTAGGATTTTCCTTGAGGAATCCTTTATAACCCTTGTAACTTCATAAACTTTTACTGCTCTCATCTTGATATGGATAGTACAGCGACTGCTTCTTTCTATTCCATGAACACAATAAATTTTACTAGGAAGGTAGAGGACCAATATTTCACACACATATCATCATACACTCACAGTGTGCAAAGTTGATGGGACAATAACGTCAATAAACGCCATTTCATGGTGTGATGGACTTTCTGCCGTGTGGATGACTTTCTGCTCACTTGGAAAATCTTTAATTTTTGTCTCCTGGAGTTTCTTGTAGTCTCAAAGTTACCCTGCAGTAAATCGTAATGGAGTTTTGATATATTGTAGTAAGACAATGGGAACTTTCTCTAAACTCTAGCGGCCTACCGACTTTGGAACAGCTGATTGAATTTCTCGATCACCATACACGTGTTCTAACTATCTCTAGTACAAAAAAGGGAAAAAAGAATAGGTAAAGGGGGGGGGGACAGATGGAGCACTTTTAAGTCAACAGAAACTGCCTTTTTATGTTTTTATTTAGTTAAAAAATAGATTACATGAAATTTCAAACCGTTAGTAAGAACGTAAACACACAATGGTTAGGTTCTGGGTCACTATGTAGTCACAATACGCATAAAAATCTAGCTTTTAGCCATCTGTCCCACCATGGTCAAACAGATGACGGAGTGGGAAAGCAAATTAAAAAGAACAATTGAACAGATCGCAGCTATTTTCTAATGACACATAATCACCTGATTTCCTCCATTCCACATGTAGAGCACTTGTCTGGATAAGCTGAACAAGTTTCACCGAAGCATTTTGTTTATTTGTCACATTTTGTCGAGTCTTCTACAATATATAGACGATGTATTTTCAATGTCAATAATGGAATCGTCACTATCGTAAACATAGGTAAAACTGCATGGCCATATGATGAAGAGTAAGTCTTCTGTATGTCATCTGCTTGGAATCCTAAAGTTTCTTTCCGCAGACTTTTTGTTTTCAATCCAGTATTTCGGATAATATAACAGTATGTTAGCCATCTTTCCAATGCTTTTCGTATTAGTGAAGTACGTGTTTTTAGAAATGAGCTCAATGAATCGTTTTGAGAGATTTCCTCGTGATTAATTAATTAACTCCAAAACCATCCTCCAAAACCATCCTCCAATACCACTGGATGTACTGGGTTGTGGTATTGGAAGATGGTTTTGGAGTTCAGTAATATCATTAGATGTACGGGCTTATGGTGTTGGAAGATGGTTTAGAATATCTTCCTCTATAACTTATGATATTACAGCTTACTGAGATTCTGGAACGGTTTACTAAACTTGTAAACAGTTAATATAAAAATAAAAAGTGCACCATCTTACCCCACTGCATCGAGATTGATTGCTTCCCAGATACCTAACTAGATGGCAGCACTGCCTTAAATGTTGGTAACAACTACAGAAGTGTAGATTACAAGATTCTCGATTATGACTTTATAACTGTCTTAATCGCTACCTACATGAGATCTACAAAATAGTGATGATAAAAATGTTTCACTTAATTGATATGTCTTACAAATTTTAGGTATGATCTAGTGTTTTACTTTCAATTTCGGTTCTACCGGGAACACAACTCACTACTTTTCTTCTCCTCTTATGTCTTCTCTTAAACTGTGAAAGACTGGCGCCAACGGACTATCTGCTGTCATGCAACGTCCCGAGCGCGTGTGCAGCACCAGTTCAATTTTTGAGATTATAGCGAGAGAACAATGTAGCCGTAAAACCAATTGAAGCTCTCCTTATTACAAGATCGTAATTGTGACTTGTGTCATCCACTCACAATTTGTGAATACATTAGTTTGTACCAAAGAGATTTAATTAATTTATTTATAAGTTCATACTCGTAGGTTCTTGCTCGAGAGAGTGATGAACGTAGGGAAAGTGCTAATGCAATGAACTCAAACCTTGAAATTAGGAGAACATCAAATTATAATTTTAATGAACTAAATGAATTTGCTTGTTCATAATTACGTAACCAATACTTTTATTTAAGTGAACTCCGAACCATTAATGTGTACAATACACTATGTATACACTGTAAAAAACAAAAAAAACCTACTACTTCCAACTATACTTGGATTGCTAAATTGTATTGTTAATTTGTAACCATAATTGTGCTGCGGTAACAATACTCTTTTGCTAAGTTGACTATATCTTGTATTGTTGCATAGCTGGGATTCCTAAACAAGCATAGTTAATTCTTTTATTGCTGGGAAAATCATACGCATGCTTGATGTTACCATATTCCATCATGACCTACAAGTTTCACGACTGTGTGGTTGTTGGATGCGCATGCGCAGAAAATTACAAAAGTATAGTTAATATTACAATAACTTTTTCTGGGACTCTGTGTGGTTGGAAGCCATATTGTTTGTCCGAATTGAGAGAAATTAATGCTAATGCTTTTATTATTATGGTATTATCCTCGAATGTAACGGAAGATGTTTCAGTCATAATATATTTGCTAAAGTTTATACACACAACGTGTGTATAATGTAATAGTCGTATACTAATAGTGAAACCAAACTTCGCCAATGAAATTGATTTCACACTGTCAGGAGACTATTTAGTAATACATATGGTCACAACAGCAACAAAATATCGTCAATTTCTAACAATATTTATATAGTTGTTGTGTAACTATATAGTATGGTCAGACATGATTCCCACCATAGTTAATTCTACGAAATATCTTGTTAATTTAATTAGAAACAAGAATTTGACCATACAATATTGTTCACAGTATAGTAATTATGACAATACACCTAACCATATATATTGTCATAATATCAATATACGATTAACAATACCTGTATTGCATTTGCAACCCATAGTATTGCTGTCCCAAAATTAACTATAAAAAATCGCGTTATATGGTTACCTTTTAGCGTGTGGATTTAAACAAGATATAATACGATCATCTTATTGTATAACTGAAGTAGTTACTTTGTATTAGTCATAGAATTCTTAAAATGCATCAGGTACTTACCCAGAAGCACAACAATATCATTCGATATCAATAAGAGACAATTTTCTATGTAAGACGATGTTATCTCATATAGATCAATATCCAATGGAAAACAATTCGCCAATATCGGTAATTGATGTCAATCGATATCGAATAGTGACATTGATCGTTATTGTTCACTGAGAAAAATCAGTTCTTTTAAAAAATGCTATCTTAATTGCATTCTGGCTTTATTCCATTACACTTCTTGTTCTCTCGACTTGAAATACAGTTGAATTTCTTTGCGCTCGTCCGGGGTTAGATTCGAATCTGAAATCTTCTTATTGACAGTCAACTATTATCAGTCTATTCTCAGAAACAGAAGAGACATGTTTTAATTATCCTGCACAACCCCTTCGCTTTACCAACTACGCTACAGGGTTGATATTGGTTTTAATATTAACTGCTCCTGACATTTTTCATTAATTACTTGAGTTGAATGAAAACTGAAACATAGGTTTGAAAACTGGCTGACACCCACCTCTAGCTGATATCTCCATGCACAACACTTCGAAAATAAATTAGAAACGTTATGTGCACGTACACACGAACGATAATGTCGCTCAATATCGCAGTATTAATATCAATATCTTCAGACATTAATATTCTCTGAGCTTCATATTTTAATCTACTAAGTTTTAGTGCTCCAGAATAGCCAATTATCATCAATATTTGCGCTTCTGGTCCAATATTGCACCGACATCGGTCCGATGACCTATTCCTAGAGTAGAATCACAGCAAGAGCACTGAATTTAATATGACTTCATACACAATAACCTCTAAATCATTTACGTTATCCAATCACACATGTTCATAACAATCTGACATTTTAAATACACTGTATAAAGAAAAATATGAATTTCGAACTAATCTCTACAATACTACTATAATGCTAATTATGTGATTAGAAAATTATTTTAGTGTTGATTTTAGTCATAAAATTATTTTCATTGGCGTGCATACTACGAAGGAAGATGCAAGTAAAAGGCTGTTGGAAACACTGTACACCTAAGGTAAGTTCTTGTTTCGTGAGTTCATCGTTCTTTGTAAGCTGGATGGATTTCTACAGAGATAACATGGAAATGAAATGAGAGAGTTTTGCGTTGGGGAACAGTGTTAATTAAATGTCCTCTCACCCTACGTACATGTATATATATATAAGGATGAGAAACGCCTTTTATAAAAGCTTAATTTCAGAAGAGAATAAACTAAGAATATTAAGGGAAGCCGTACCTACAACTATCATTTCCTTTGACACGAAGGACGTTGAAAACGAGGGTGCGTCAGCAGACACTTCACAACTGAAGTTACCACTCAGGGCAAAGGTAACATTTGTTAGAACCACTCGGTGAGCATTGGATTTACTGAGCTGCAAGAAGAAAGAAAGTTTACAGTCAAAATTACAATTTAAAACAAGATATTACATATTCTAACTTTTAAAATTATTGATATTTATACACGGTGGCTTGAAATTACGAGAACAATCTTCCGGTGGTAACTGAACACGCTACAACGAAAAAAAGATAGTTACTCTCAGTAGGAATCGAAATACCGTTTCACCAGGAGTTTGACTTGCAGTCCAAAATGGACTCTTTACAACGGCAAATAAAATTAATATTTCACAATAAATAACAAACAATAGAATAAAATAAAATTAGGAGTTGATTTGTACCAACAGGATAAATATGTGAATTTAAAAATTTGTGTTATTGGCTTGAAAGTTTTGACAGCCTGGTATAACCAAACAGTACTACGTTTATTATTGGATATTTCCTATTGCCTGGGGATGGTGAATATTATGTGTTGACTTCAGAAACCAAGGGATAGAAGTGATATTGACGAATTACAAAAAGTTCAATGTTATCTTTTATATACATAGAACCCGAAATTTATTACACAAAACTGTCATAGTTTGTACAAATAAACCTTAAATCTTAATGTGTCCATAATTTTGTGTCACATATATTTCGGATAATATATTGGGTGTTTCAGGACCTCTGGTACAAACTTCGGGAGATGAATCCTCATATCGAAACAAGAAAAAAAGTTCATATGAACATGCGCCCTATCATACGTATTATTGGCGCTAGAGGTCCTGAAAAGACGTCCAAAACTGTATTTCAAGGCGATTTGTTTCCAATACTAATAGCTGTAGAGCTGAAGGCTCGTGGCTTCGTAAAAAAAATCGGACTTTCTCGTTCAGAAAATGCTCATGTCAGAAGTGACGGGAAAGTGCGCGAGTGATTCTCCGATTGAAGTGGGGGATTCTCCAAGAATTGCACAGAGAGTGTGGGTCGAACAGAGCAAGTAGAGGATGACTTCCTATCAGAGAACACCACCACTTTGATTCCAATACCACAAACAGATGCAAGATGGGGAAGAAATAAAGAATGTTTTGCGTGGTTGTATAATTTCACTCAGGAATCCCTCACGCATTTTCTCATCACTTCTGACATGTGCATTTTCCGAACGAGCAAGTCCGATTTCTTTGACGAAACGATGGACTGTAAGCTCTACAGGTATTAGTATTCGATACAAATTGCCTTGAAATACAGTTTTGGACGTTTTGGCGGCCTTCTACTGCTGAAACTACGCATGATAGGGCGCGTGTTCATATGAACTTTTTTTCTTGTTTTGATAGAAGGATTTTTTGTACCGTAGATCCTGAAACACCCTGTATAAAAGATTACCTCGAACATTTTTTTTTTGTTCGCGAATGTCATTTATATCCCATGGCTTCTGGAATCGACATTATGAGGCAATGAAAGGAAAACTCGTGTAAGTCAGTTTTTTAAAATATTGAGTTAAGGTCACATCTGTATTATTCATATTCAATCTATTTGATTGAAAATGGTGCAAGTCGTAACTCTCTTGTTAACCGCATGGATAGCAGCACTTATTTGCATTTCTTGAGGATTTCATTATAGCGTTTTTACTAAAACCCTTGGCTTCTCAAATTGACTTCAAGTTAACTTACACCATTTTTTCTTTCACCGCCTCTTATATAAAGTTCAAAATGTAATGTTAGATTTTGAATAGTACACAAGGTGAAATTTTAAATGTGCAAAGTTTTAATGTTCAATTTATTATTTTTTTCAAAATTTGCGACACTCCGCCTTAGATAAATCCAACTATCTAGTAAAACCAGGTACTTCTGAATTTTGAAGACCAGACTGATTTGCAACACTGCCTACACGATGACCATACACTTAAACTATTGATTCGAAGAAAATCTCTAAAATGCCGTGGAATATTCTTCGGCTCGGCAATGGGCAGGTACGCAGGTTCGAACCCTGCGACCTACCATCCTGAGGCTTTATAGAGCTTTCTTCAGTTTCACGAAATGGTATCTTAAGGAACCTTCTCCTCCGGCCTAAGCCAAAGATGCGGAAATGCCTTTTATAAACTTAATTCAATTCAATTATCGTGAAATATTAATTTTATTTATCTTTGTAGCAAGTTGTTTTAGATCCTGTAAACAAAGCAGGTTTCAACACATGAGGAAAATAACTTTTTATGTTTATTTATTTGGTGCACGTAATTACCTCTCAAAGATTGTTCTCCTAATTCGGAACCATCCTATAACCTTAAAATGTCTGGTGTGAAATGGTCATAGTATAATTTGTATCTGGAGCTCTTGAAAATATATAACCAACCTATCCATAAGAATTAAGCCTTTTAAAATTTTCCTAAATGATTGCTATTAAATAGAATTAATAGATAAATAAATTCTCAAATTATAAATAAATCTATTTTAACCGTAAATGGAACACACAATACAAAACACTTAAGACAATAATAATGCAAAAATTCACTTAATGTAGACTATAGCAAGTGATACGATGTCTGCCTTCAAGACTAAGATAATATTCATCAAACGTATTTAATAGCATGAAAATCACTGCCACATCATGGAGGAGAAAAGCACTCCCGATAAGCTTATCTCAAGCAGAATGAAAGAGATTAATATAACTTATAATTGAACAGAATTTGGATTTATATTATCGTAAATCAAACTAGGAGAAAAGTGAGTAAGGTTGACCGAGAATAAACACCATTATTGTAATATAATTAAAGATAAGCAGGAAGAACCAATTTCATCAAAGGGTATCCGTATACCACCATAAATTTAGGATCGAATGAAGCAGAATGATACCGTGCTATATTCATTTATTTGAATGGTGGTGCGGATATGAACCGAGCAAGGGAATCCAGAGCAGAGCATACACAAACAGGTGTCACGTCAGAAGGGCCCGGAGAAAAGGACCACGCGTCAAAAGAGCCCGAGTCAAAACGACCCAACGACGAAAGGGCCCGGGTCAGAAGGGCCCGGGTCAGAAGGGCCCACGACAAAGCGGCCCGGGTAAGTTAATCTTGTCTATGATTTATGCAAAGTCTCTAGAATGGAGTTATCAACATGCACGGCAGTGCATGAGCCAAGTTCTTCACGTCAGAAAACGTCAGCACTGCCAGAAGCATGTTATACAGGAACAAGAGTTTATGGCAAAATCGACGATTTGGGGGCCCCGTAAAAAAAAAAAGATGTTAAAGATAGGAATATGAGCTTTTGCCGTTAAGGAGATATGGTAAATGTGTGCAGATGTACAAAATTTCATATTCGTATCTTAAACTATGTTCTAGTTGTGGACCCCTGAAATTGCACATTTTAGGCTAACTGACTCACTCACTCACTCACTCACTCACTCACTCACTGACTCACTCATCATATTGTTTAGGGTGTTTGGAGTAAGCTAGAAACATGAAATTTGGTATTAAGGTAGAGGATGATAAGTAGATAAAGGAAAAATTCCGACATTTTGAAAAGGTCGCCATCTTGGATTCAAAATGGCCGCCAAACCTAAAATTTCAAAGAATACACAGCCTAAACGACTAAAGCTAGAACAGTGAAATTTGGTGTGAAACTACATCATCGATAGCAAATTAAGAAAACTTTTTAAAATTTTGAAAAAGTCGCTTTCTTGGATTCAAAATGGCCGACAACCCTAAACTTTTAAAGAATACACAGCCTAAACGGCTGCCGCTAGAATAACGAAATTTAGTTTGACAGTACAACATTATTAGTAGATTATGAAAATATTACAAAATATATCTAAAGACGCCATTTTGGATCCAAAATGGCGGACGTCATGAATCCATTTTCCACACTGCTTCAGCCAGAGATACGAAATTTGACATAATGATGTATTATCAAGAGTAGTTTAGGAAAACATAACAACGTTTTAAAAAAGTCACCATCTTTGATTCAAAATGGCAGCTGAAATACCATTTTCACATCGTTCGAGATAGAGAAATGAAATTTGGTATGACAGTGTATCATCACGAGTATGTCACGAAAATATAAGAAAACGTTAAAAATGTGTCCATCTTTTATCCAAAATGCCCGCCTAAGCCCCACTTTATAACGACTGAAACTAGAGAAACGAAATTTGGTATGAAGGTGTACCATTACGGGTAGGTTAGAATACATTCTGCTCGTTTCCACTAGTAGGGTGCAGTTCCCAGCGGGAGCCTGATTGCGATAAAGGAGTGCGCCCCCGCGAGGCCATCTTGGAATTCTGGGGCCAGCGCCCCAATGAGGCGAAGTGAGCATATAAATTACACAAATGTAAAAAGCTGCGAAATACGAGCAAAAGCACCAGAGGTGCAAAATGTCCAGGCAACTCCTTCAATCTTAAAAAGTGGTGAAATGGAATATGGATGGGCCTAGCTCCTCGCGCCAACTTCCAATACTCCTGCGTGTCCCGCCAAGTTTTACTCGTCACAAACGTTAGCACTGCCAGGAACATGTTATACAGGCAGAATGTGGAAGTTTCCCCCATTCGGACGCAGCGCTCTGGAGTATGAGGAAATATCTGCATCATGAGGCGCAGTGCCCTGCAGATTGTGGTTGTGATAAAAGGGCGCAGTTCCTCCAAACTCCTCAAGTTCGATGCGCGGCGTGCCGCGGGATTCTTGGCGCAGCGAAGCGAGCGAATCGAGGCGAGTATCAACACGCACGGCAGTGCATGCAGCCGTGTTCCGCCTGTCACAAAACGTCAGCATGCTATACAGGAACAAGAGTTTATTGCGAAATCAACGATTTTGAGGTTCTGTAAGAAACAAGATGTTAAAAATTGGAATATGAAATTTCGAATTATGTCGGTATATCATCACTAGTAGATTACAAAATATCTGCAGACATCATTTTGAATCCAAAATGGCTGACTTCATAATTCATTTTCCAGACCGTTTGAACTAGAGATACGAAATTTGGCATAAAGGTGTATTAACAAGTGTAGTTTAGGAATAGTTTACATTTTTGAGAAAGTTGTTAAGTTGGATCAAAATGGCCGCACAAAAACTTTTTCCACACCATTCGAGCTATAGAAACGAAATTTGGTATGAAGGTGTACCATCACAAGTAGGTAACGGCAATGTAAGAAAAACTTTTTAAAAATAGCTCTCTTTAATTCAACATAGCCGCCCAAATACCATTTTCCAAACCACTGAAGCTAGAGAAACGAAATTTGGTATGAAGGTGTACCATCACGAAAATGTTTCAATAAATCGATCAAACCACCGCTATGAGGGTGCAGCCCCCTAGGCGATATGGGAAAGGTCTGCACAGCATGGGGCGCTGTCCCCAGAAAGTCTGATTACAATAAAGGGGGCGTAGCCCTAAAAATTTGAAGTTGGGGCGCACACGGAATTCTGGGGCAGCACACCCAGCGAGGCGAACACAGTATATATATATACACGTATAAAAAGCTGTTGAAATCCGAGCAAAACACCAGATGATGTTCGAGCCTTAGGGTTGGTGGTGGTGGATTTTAGGGCCGCTAGCAGGAAGCAAATTTGCTATAAAGGTGTATCATCACAAGTAGGTTACAATAAATATGGCAAAGCTTCCCTATGTTTCAATAAATATGGTATTCCCATGGGTGGTGGGTATGGGGAAAGATCTGCAACATGGAAGCATAGTGTCCTGGAGAGTGGTTACGATAAAGGGGCGTAAATACCCAAAAACTCGAAGTTGGGGGGCGCAGCCAGCTACGGGGGGCGAGGACCTAAACGAGGCCGAGCGAGCGAGTATATATATTATACACGTACAAAAAGCTGTGAAATCCGAACAAAAACACCAGAGGTGCAAAAAGTGGAGCCAAGTTCTTTAGCCCTAAAAAGGTGTGAAATGGGAGACGGATGAGCCAAGTTCCTTGGTGACAGTATGTAACAGGAACAAAGGAACTTGGCGCGAGCTGGCAACAGCCTTAGGGTTGGTGGCGGTGGACGTAGTGGGTTTTAGGATCCCCACCACCCTTATAGCTTGAGGATCATGAACCTTGCCACCTCGCGCCAAGTTCCTTTGTTCCTGTTACATGCTGTCACCAAGGAACTTGGCTCATCCGTCTCCCATTTCACACCTTTTTAGGGCTAGAGAACTTGGCTCCACTTTTTGCACCTCTGGTGTTTTTGTTCGGATTTCATTATTCTTGGTTAATAATGTGTTGATCAAAATGAGAAAGGTTCTGAGCGTAGTAAAAATGTGGTGCAAGGTTAACATCATATACAACTTGTCGTAAATAAGACGCAGAAAATTAATTTAAATTTTGAACTTGACTATATTTTGCTTTCAATTCTTATTACGTTAAATGGGTTTTACAATAACTTAGAAGGGAATTTTCGGAGGTAAATTTTGAAATTTTAGATATTCGGTTAATACGTAGAGGAAACTTCGGGTTGCCAGAAGGTATATTGGGAATGCCAGAACGGGAGAAAGAGAATTTTTGCAAGGAATTTAAGTAATGTCACCCCGCTCCGCACTACTCGCCCTGCTCTCCCCTATTATATATATAGAATACATAGGCCAAACCTCTGGAGCTAGAGAAACCAAATTTAGTATAAAGGTGCACATCAGAGTGAGCTACTTTAAAATGTAGAAATTTTCAAAACGTCACCATCTTGAATCTAGTATGACCTCTAAAGTTATATCTCGTAGGGATGTCCAGCCCAAACCGCTGGACCAGTTAGAATTTTAATTTGCATATAATTATTTTCCAAAGATTTTTGAGCTCGTTGTGGGGCTTTTTCACTTGGGCCCTTTCGACGCGGGGCCGTTTTGACTCGGGACCCTTTTGGCGTGGGGCCGTTTTGACTCGGGCCCTTTTGACGCGGGGCTGTTTTGACCCGGGTCTTTCTGTCCTCGCCTTTTATCCGGGCCCTTCTGACATGGATCACACAAACATATGGATTTAGCACGGCACTGATCTACTTCACTCTACTAATTAAACATTGAAATTCATCAATCTAATTTGATGGTAAAAAAACTAATTTACTTCAATGGTACCTGTTACGCTGAAGTTACATTATGCAGATGCTACTTGAGTGTTTATTTGTTAATGACATACTGAGTGTGATGGTCATTTTAAATATAATTTCGAAGTTATTATAGTATTGAGTACAAATTACGTAATTACATTTTATATTACTCATTTCAGTCATTAAATATGATCTAGTCTTAACGCAATCAATGCTAGAAAAATGTTCATTGTAGTAACAAAAGGGGGAAATGTAGAGTCCCGTATCTCGTGACTTAGCTGGGTTTCATTGCCATTGTACAGTCTTCAGCGGATTCTAAATCCTCCGCGGAAAGAAGATGAGAGAAACAGAGAGAGAGAAAGTTAGAGAGGAAACAGAGAATGTTGCTGGAGACTCTGAAAAGGACATAACAACCAGCGACCACTCCGGGTTATTTCTTTCTCTAATACGACACAAGCTCTTTGCGCTCTATTGTAGTGGTTAATCACCGTCTTTTGTTAACCAGTTGAACTCTTCCTTTGTGCATACAACGAGAGTTTCTAAAACTCGTTGTGCAAAATATCACTACAGAGCAATGTGCAAACACCATACAAACTCGTTATGAAAAGCAGCTTTTAGATTACACGTACTATCATAATTCCCAGTAGAAGCAAATGAAATATTACCGGCCGAATCGGATTTGTGCGAGCTCTTTCTCGGTTGAATACGAGGAAATATTTTTCTTGACATGGCCAGCTGACTTTAAACCTTGTGTCAAAAAATAAGATTCTATAGTAACCACCCAACTACACAGCTAGAGACTTCTCAGTAAATTTGACAAATTCATCCTGTGATACCCTCATTGCACTACATTGTTAACACAACGTCGGTGATAAATCACCTCCTTATTTTAGAATATGTAGTTTAAACTGAATAGGGGAACCATACAGTTGTCGGCACCCAGATGGTAATTGACTCGTTTCTTACTTTTATTGCAATAATAAGACACTGAGTAAATTGACTGACTTAGTTCAACAACTGATGGCACAACTTTAGTTTCTTCTTTCATCGAAGGTGCATGTCAGAGTGAGTTTGGATACAGAAAAGGTGGTTATATTTTCTTTCTTTCTAATACTGTCTAATTTCTTATGAATTTGTTAAGCATTGTTCCATTATATACCATATACTACCTTCATGCATTTCAAAATTGTATTTTCATTTAAAGACAACAGGAGAAAAACGTGCGTTATCCATTTTATTGATTTTACCAGAGAGCGTTTTACAATTTAAAACATTTCGATGCTCCTAGCTGGATTGTACACAGTTAATGGCATCCGTGTATACAGTAGTCTGATATTATGCCAATAATTGAACTGGAATGAGAATGAAATTGAATAACACGAATTGTTGATCGTTCGTATCTATATACTTCATACTGTGGGATGAGGCTTGGAGCCCGAACCTTACATTCATACTAACTTGCTAGATCCTCTGTTAGTAAAGGAGATGTTTCCTCATTTTGCAGTATCTTGTATGACATGTGTAATCGACAAGATATGTACAAAAAATTGTTTCTGGGTTCAGTTGACCTTGAAATGATAGTCCTTGCCCTTCATAATTTCAATTGCCTTCATGCAGCTACAATCTCTCTGGACGGTCACCATGTCAGTAGCAGACTTGACTGCTTGACTTTTTTTTCTTCTTTTTAGAATTGTAGATTTTTCCTCTTTCTTGTCCTTCCTGTGTGTTTGATTTTGTGGACGTTCTTTCTCCACCTAGTTTCATTCGTTCTGGTTTATTCTTGTCTTTGTTCAATTATTGTGTTTGACTTTTTATGTGTCCAAGCCTCCTTCCAGACAGTCTTTCTGTTAATTTCTTATTAACTGTAAGAAGTCAAAGATTTGCCTAATGGGTTTGTAATATCTAGTGTTTCAAGCTGTTTAGATGGTATGTTCGGTTGATCTTTCCATTGCAGAAGTCTTTGACAATATGTGTAATGACACCTATTATTTCCTTCAATGTTATGTTCCATACTGACTGGTGTTCAGTAATAAGTTGTTTTTGTTTTACACTTTCAGAATCACACTGTTACTTATATGTGTATTATGGTGTATCGAAAAAAAGAAAAAAAAAAAGAGTCCAAAAATTTATTTTACGAAATTCAAAAACATATAGCCGGGAATAGTTGCCTTTCAGTACAGAAACAGTTCACAAGAAATTTCGGTTTATTAGAACAAGTTTTCACCAAGCCTATATCAATGTTTTTATTCCGTCATTTTTTGTTTCTTTGACCAAATTAAACTTTAATTGCATTGGCTAACTTGTTTCTAGAGATTAGAGAAGTAGTCACTTCTTGTCTTATAATAAGTCTTGTCTCTAACAATAATAGACCTTACAATACATTAATGCGTATGAATTCCATAATATTAGGAGATTCGGAAAACTTTATGCTTGCAAATTTCCAGCTCTTGTCTTGCATCAAGTATTGCTCCAATATGTAAATCTCTGGCTTTCTCTCCACACACTGTAACTGTTTTACCAACCTTTCAACTGCCTACCAACCTTTTAACTGGTTGACACGATTTACCAACCTTTCAACTGCCTACCAATCTATCAACTGGTTGACAAGTTTTACCAACCTTTCAAGTGCCTAAGTATGGCATGGAAATTCAGGAATGATACCGTAGAGATATTAACAATTATTTTTTTGCAGAGCTTCAGAGCTAATTCGCTGTTGTATTGGAGGTTCTGTAATTTCACAAGAGTCCCAATATATTATATTGGCTCCAGCTTCAAAATTTATAATCGGTAACTTAAAAAGGCGAATAGAATAAAATAATTCTATTGCATGCTTTTGAGCATTCTGTATTCTTGTTACAGCAGTTTCCCTTGCATGTGATTTCTCATCAGTCATCATTGCAAGCAACACATGTTTCGTATGAGTACAAAATGATTTTTTTTTCAATCACTTCGTCTATGTTTCTTAACTTGTCTTCTAGAAATCGAGAAAATTTAATCACATGGAACAGGTGTCGGAAACCATCTTTAAACGTTGGTTTCGCAGAACAAACCGTCGTATAAACTCGTACGACAGTTTTAACATTCTTGGAGTGTTTCTGTGTTGAAACATATAATCGAAGTATACGGCTAACGGCTGTTAGTCAGCGTTTGTGAGATTATTTAACGGGTTTCTTCTTAGCTAAATTAAAGTTACATCGTCAACTTATGACAGCCTGACACATCTTCAATGAATAAATAAATATTTCTGGTTCCAGCTCAATTCCTCGACTTGAACAGTAGGCATTTCACAAGGTATTGCTTCCAAATCGACGATATGCTTCCTCACAATTACGTAGCAATTTTTCAATTGATCCTTTCATTTGTCCATCAAGTTCTCGAAAAAGATAATGGGATGGAAGCTGATTAAGATGAAATAAACAAAGAAACTATTGTACTGGTCTCTCAAAATGGTTTTCCAGTGTAATAAGCCCATCATGTACATTAGGATTTGTCCCATCATATTCTATTACCACAAAATTTCTCCAAATGGCGTTATTATCCTCTAAGATCCTTAGCATAGTCGACAATATGTTGTTTTCGGTGAGCGACTCACTTATTGACGCGTGTCCTATATATTTACTGTTTGCCTCTTTCACCATCAAAATATGTTCTTCCTTTATTACTAACACACTTTCTGGTTTTTGTAATTAGTTTTATCTGTTTTCAACGAAACATAGACCTTCGGGTCTGAGTCATTGACATTGTTCTTTCTAGTATAAATTTTCTCGGTTCATTTCAACTTCTCTTTGTGTTTGCGATTTATCAATCACACTAATTTTGTCTTCCTTCGAAGTTACTTTGAAATCTCGTAAGAAACTTCTGTTCCTTACAGAAACTTCTGTTCCTTACAGAAACTTCTGTTCTGTCTCTTATTTTGGGCATATTTTGAAGATACATTCTCATTTGCAAAGTACTGGAACACTTTCTCTTCGGTCTTTTTACTTTTCCTTCAAGAGGGTATGACCACTTAAATTATCAGATGGCATCTCTGAAGAATTTTCGCTGTTGCTTCCGGATTCAGTTGTTGACGGATGTAGACGTAGCCCATTTTTTGTATTATTTTATTTCTTCGCGAAATTTATAGAACAGATTACCGAAAGAAATTGTAAGACCCAAAAGTGTTTTTCCCTTGCAAACTTCTGGGAATAAACCTCTAATTATTTTGTGTTATTCTCATTGATATAGGTAATCATTTGGTGATAGTTTTTACTCTACGTTGCTGTGAAAATAAGTACTGTTCTAATACTGTTCAAATAAGTACTTGTTTGAGTTGGAATGTTATAATTATATTAAGATGAATTAGGTAAGGAAATTATACAAATTTATTTCAAAGTCATGTTTAGAAAGTTCATTCGGTCCATTTTATATAATTAATTCTTTTATAATTTCATTAACACTGAAAGAAGCACTTGGAATTACAGAGTTGTAAATAAACTACATATTAACTTCGTCATGCAGACAATATGTTGATATTTTAACGTCACAAACAGTCACTTACACATTTCTCGTAATAGAGTTGACAAAATTAATTCCATCTGAATGGCATCAAAGAAATTTCCTAGATAAATATCTCTCTCTTCCTCTCTGACTGCTCTTTTTTACTCTTCAAATACAGTACTTTGACATAATTGATTCTCTTTTTCTTCTTCTTCTTCATGTTTCAAAGAGAATTTACAATGAAGCTTTGAGTGTGTTTACCCTTCTTATTGCTTATAAATATCAAATGATGATCTCAATAGGTTGTTTACGAACTTCTTCGTTTGGTTTAAATTTTACAGTAAAATAAACTTTTCCAGTTGAAGACAGAAATAGTGTTAAAAGATTTGGTTGTTGATTGAAAATCCTGAGATGTCTCGTACCTGGTAAAATTGAAAATGAAATGTTAGTGTAATGATTATTCTCTCAGCTTTTCCTAGTTTTTAATGCGTTCATGAAAGCTTCTCTTAACAGCAATATTTTATAAACGATTAAATGCCATTAGTATAAGTTCCTGCTTTCATCGTTTTATAATTTTCGCAAGGATGGCATTGCTCTATCCTCCCAAAAGAGGAGCAAACTTCCTTTGATAACATTTCGAAAAATCCGTAGTTTAGGAGTAAAAAGCGTGCAAAGTTAACACGGCATCATCACAATTGGTGTCATGTCTACAAACGTAATAATCTAATACCATGTTGTCCACGAGACGAGACAGAGACATGTCGATGGAAAACGAGACGAGACAGAACTTCGTAACATAAAATATCCATCTTCTCGAGACGAGACACTTTCTGAATAAGACATTTTTAGAGACTAGAAAGCCTTAATCTCCTCTCGTGGACAAGACTATCAATACATGTTGGTTTAAGAAATCACAACCTAACTGTAGCCAATAAATATATTTCGGTAAAGTTTATGTCTTAGGGGGTGTCACGTTTTCAGTTTTTTCTAAGTTATTGTAATTTTCAAGGGATTAATATGATTTAATAAGGCAAGTATAGAAATCTTCCCTAAGCAGAATTCTTCAATCAATAACTTAGTAAGAATAGATGTATTGGATACTAGTTTATTGTGATTTGCAAACATGAAATGACATAACGTTGTGGCAATGCCTCGCTAAATTTGTGTCTCCCTAGTTTCGAAACTACGATTTTTTTTTTTAAATTTTTTGTCAAAGATACTTTCTTTTTGTTTTGAGGTCACGGTCATCATGGTGATATGCATTAAGTGGGCTATTTTTCAACAACCGCTGACTTACAGCAATGCAAGTCTCATAACAAGTCTGCATACTGTCAATGAGGGTGTCAACCAGCTCTATTGGTATCTGGGTCTATTGTTTGCGAAGAGTGAATTCAAGACCTTCAAGGTATTGTGGAGGGGAGACAAGGTCTGCCATGCGACAACACAAAGAGTCCCACATGATTTTGATAGGATAAAGGACCAAGAATGTTCATGGTCACACCAAACTTATAATATGGCGACCGACTGGACGAGCTCTGTGGGGAAGATCATTATCGTCTTGGAAAATGAATACCTCATTTCTTTCGTGTACATAAAGTGTAATATGACAATCCAAGATGTTATGCTGTGTATGCTTAGCTGTCATGTAGTAAAGCATAAAGTTCCGTGCGTCCTGCAAGAGAGAGAGGTGCTAACTTAAGGACGATGGAAAACCAAGATCTCTGATAAGAGATGGCAGCACTATCTCCGTATATAGCTAATGTATTTTTATCGTTGCACGAAATTTCAATGCTGCTCCTACATATTCAAGCCTAGAGAGTTCAAATTTTCAGGGAAGAAAGTTCATAACTAATTCAAGAGTTCTTCTATCAGTGCCGATTTTTAATTTTCTTTCTTGTTCATTGTTGAAATCATTTCATTGTTGTTATGCTTATAACAATGAAACTCTTTCCACAATGAGGAAGAAAAAAAATGAAAAATCGGCACGGATAGAACTCTTGAATTAGTTATGAACTTTCTTCCCTGAAAGTTTGAACTCTCTAGGCTTGAATTTATAGGAGCAGCAAGGAAATTTCGTGCAACGATAAAAATACACGAGACAAATACGGAGATAGTGCTGCCATCTTTTGTCGGAGATCTTGGCTTTACATTGCCCTTAAACAAGCACACTTGCAGCTCCATACATGTCTCTTTCAACGGTGTTGGATTGATGGCAACGTGTCCCTGCTTCAGTCTCCGCTGAGAATCACTGTCGAGAGAAAATTAAATATCATCGGTGCAGAGTACTGACTGCCACTTCTCGGACGTTCAATTCCTTGTGTTCTTGCTGACTGGAACGCAACCTTCAGTGTTGTTGTGTAATTTGTACACACAGCACTGGTCTCATTGTATACAGCTAACCTTGGCGTAGTACTCTGCGAAGAAGAGTACACGTGATACAAGTTATCGGGTAGTAAGATCTGCACGCAGTTGGATTGTAAATCACGCGTTACGACTATTTCGACTCGCCAATTTTCTTGTTTGCAGCACACGCACTCGAGTTCGACCTTTCAGTAGTTTCGGGTATAGAACCTAGTGCATTAACATGTACGGTGGCCAGCACTGAGACAACTGCTGCATCACATGTCATCAGAATGTATTATTCATGCTCTCGTAGCAGATGCTGCCTTATAATATTTTTCTATATTTTTGCTCTCCAACTTTTTATCTTTTTTTTTTAATTTTACGATGAGCATTGCATATAAATATTAAAATATATTTGCTTTCCGTTTCGTCTATCTGGTATTCAATTCAAACCATTGAATTAAAGCTCATTACTTATTTTATCTCGTTATCACAACAAATACAGCATATATGAAACATATTATGTTTGGGTTGCGTATAAATAAGTGTATGTTTCTTTAGATAAGAAAAAATTAAATTTATTATAAACCGTACATTATTATAGTTTATGCTCGTCCCAAGTGCGATTATTTCATTTGCCGTACGCAAGGAAGAAGGTAACGCAACTAGTAAATTGTCATTTTAGGATCCATGACAATTAATTCACGAAAGAGGTGATTGCAGGCCAGTTATCTACCATTTATTCTGAACTAACCTAGAATAGGAAGGAAATTCTGAGCAGAAATTCTTCAATCATAAATTTGATCATGTTGTGTAGAATTTCGATTGTATTTTGCGAAACTCGTACGTATAACCTTTTGAGCACATTGTTTGTTATATCTAGTAATGTTCCAGATAAATGTAAGTATTTGCAGTCATCTTTCTCCAGCTGAAAAATAACACAGATAGATTTCTTTTATATTGTTAGAGGTTCTCCTTTTCTCGTTCCAGGATGATTTTCGCACATGCGCAGAAAGAAAAAACTGTTTCTTATCGTAATCAAACATGTAATTCTGATCAAGTTTTTGTTGTCGCCATTTTAATCACATATTTTAAAGAAATGGGCAATATTCTGAGTGAATGGGGATTGCAATTCCTATTTGACAAATAGTAAAAGTTATTAGAGCATGGTGTAAGCCGCGGAAGTAACGATTTTCATGTTTTCGGAGTTCGGGTAACGTACAGGGTGTGTTCTGAAAGTAGTAGGACTGATTTTTTTTTTAAAAATGTATTCATGATAATAGTACAAACGATTAGAATTGTTCGAAGTAGCATCCTTC
>JAGDQP010019987.1:0-34008 GCA_022664845.1 Lepisma saccharinum | reverse complement strand
GCAATAAGAAAAGTAATCTAAATATACCTGGAGAAGTTGCATTGTGAAGGCATTTTTTTAGTTTTTCTTAGTCGTACATGCCGAAATGTTACATAAACTAGCCCTATCCGCTACCTTGTACCTGATGCTAGGTAGAATAGGGAAGTCATCACTCACTTGCAAACGGTACGAACGAGTGAATATGATCGCACGGAAGGACCAAATCTATGTCAATAAGGCATAGCAGGGAGTAGTCACCTCCATATTAGCTGTTGCAAACAGACGATTTTTTTAAATGTAATGGTATAACTATTGAAATGGAACCATTCCACGCCAAGTCATGCAAAATATCAACGCATAACGTCAGATTGCAATGACTCTTGCTATGTGCCATTTGGGAGCAAATATAACAGTTCTTATCTCTTTTTCTCTCCTGTAAACCCTAGTTCCATTTCTTAGTCTTCTGAAATTAAGATCATCCTGATTTTTCCTAATTAAAATGTTCAAGTGATGAAAAAGAAAAGTGCAATTGCGAAGTCTCCGGTCCCTTGATAGCATCTACTACAGTAGAGAATGGATTATCCGGAAAGTTTTGGGTCATAAATAAAAATTAACGAAATAAGCTATTTTAGATTTCCATACCGCTTTTATATTCTATATGATGATTGAATCTAAAACGTACTCTGTGCAATACGTTCGTCTATTTTCCTAGTCCTTTAACAGTGCTGTTGTATCACTAAAACTATCAAAACCAAACTTATCGTAAGATTAGATGTGAAAGTCGTTTTTATTCCCACATTTTGGGCTGTATATTAAGTAACGATGGATTATCTGCTTCTCAACTAATCCGGATAGTCGATTACCTATTGTAATTATATAATCGATATAACGGTAGCTTATGTGCAGTCTCCACCCTCCTAATTTTAGCAAGAGTCCCAAAAAAGAAAATGACCTGCGGGGATGCGTTGAAAGACATGATAATTCACCTGATCCAAGGGAGTTTCATCATGTGAGTTAAAAGTCAAAATCTCACTCTGTGAGGTTTTAGGCTTCCTTCAACGTAAGTATGGAACTTTTGCAGTTTATGAAAATATTGTGGCTAAGGTATTTGTCAACGAGTCCATATAGAACTTTATAATGATTTGTACATTTCTGGTGGTGGCAAACACTGATGGACATATTTCAAAGGAATTGGATTGTTTATTTCAGGAGTACTTGGTCTAAAATTCTTGATTTCAAAATGATACGTAATGTGACATCAAGTATCTCCTAACTGGAATTCAGGCGTTGTCATCTAAGGACAAGCGAAAAAGGAAACGCTTTCTTGGTGTAATAAGGATGGCTACTTAAGTGGAATTGTTGCGCATCAACTACCAATTTAACTGGAAAACACGGACGTTCTAGGAACGTGTTGTGGCTGACTTTGCCATTTGGCCATAAGCTAAAAATGTCATGTTGAAATTAATTGAAAGTAGTGAAGTAAGAAACACGTCTCCCAGAAATCGGTTTTAAAGTTTAGCTAAGAACAGATTGCTATAAGAGCAATGGTTGTTCATCGGATGTGAAGGTAGTGTTTGGGCAAAAGAACAACAAAATCACATGTTCTCCTTCAATCGTAACAATTTCTAAAATAAATCTGACTGAGTTTCGGCTTTCACAAGTGTATCTTCATTGAGTAGAAGAACACATTATGAGATCCGTAAGCTGAACCAAATTCAATCAAAGCCAAGTTATAAGGTGACACTTACGTTAACTTGTAGTTTGTTAAGCCATAAGATAAGCCAAAATTGAACAAACAGTCCTAAATGATTTATTCAGAACTCATGGTCAGTGTATTTGAATCAAGCAATGTGATATTCAAAACGTATGTGTGTGTATCTGAAGTTTGGAGTATAAATACGATGTATTGTTCGTAACAAAGGTACTATTTAGAAGTTAACGTTAAATAACAGGAAATTGAGGTAAATGTGAAGAATATTTCTGAGATGAGTGATGTATATATCAATGTCTATTTATAGTATTTTTGAAATACCAGGTGTGTAAATATGAAACCGGAATCTGTGCATAGACGGCCTTAGCTGTCACTGTGGTTACCGTAAAACTGCGTCCTTGGCGTCACTACTGATAACGATTTGCAACTCACAGCCAGACAAGTTTCATGTCATAGTGTAGTGTTTAATAGCGTTGAACATGGCGCAATTTGTACCTACACACTACGATGTGCGGACAGCATTGATTTTTTGTTACCATTTGACGAAAACTACTGCAGAATCGCATCGCATGCTTGTCGAAGCTTACCGTGATCATGCTCTTGGTAAGTCACAGTGCTATGCGTGGTTTAAAAAATTTTAAAGTGGAGATTTTCGCGTGACAAACGAAGAACGTGGAAGACCATCGAAAAGTTTGCAGACAGCTAATTGCAAGCTTTGTTGGATGAAAACTTAAGTTTTCCGCTGCATTAGATTGTCTCATCGCAATGTAATGTATAACAATAGCTGCAAGCTGGAATCGATCGGATAAACATTTATGGAACAGTATTATCCGTGCGAGTTCCGATGCAGATTTTATTAATTTATATGTATATTTGTACCAAAAAATAACATTTTAACTATGTACAATATTAATGATCAAATAATTTTGCTGTCGCGAAATGGCAAAAAATGCGAAGTAGCACGAGAAATTGAGGGGAAAGCTTCTTTTCCTGTTCTTTTTCCCCGGCATTCAATTTTTCCGATTTTAAAAAAACTACCTCTAGCAAACTGTTTTTGCCATTACTAATTTTCAATTTCCTCTCCTGAGTTTTGTTTTAGTAGTATGATACTTAAAATATAGTAGCCGTACTCAACCTCTCTCTAAATTTGGATGTTGGAAAGAAAAGAGTAAAGTGTTAGTAAACTCCCTTTATAATGTATTTTTAACTTAACAAAATTTTTGATTCAACCCAAATGCCAAAGAGGAAGGAACGGCGGCATTTAGTGTATAAGAATTGAAGGTAAGTGTATCTTAAGTTTGGAACTTGCATTTCTTTCGCAACTTTCCATTATTTATGAAATTTTGAAGTGGTTTGTTTGTAAATTTTACTGATGATACTGATAACTATATTAATCATAAAGAGAGTAAAGTACTATTTACACAAAATATAAACACCCATATAAAAATACCAATTTTCTTTATTTACCTTGAATTTCCAACTAAAATTAAAACACGTGGGTTCTTTACATCATTAGGTGCGGCTAGATCTTGTACGACAGATAGTTCATACGTGCAAGTAGAGAATAACACGTTCAAAGTGAGAATTATTATAATCTCAGCTCGTATATTCAGTCTGTAACATGCAGTGTGGACTTCACGTATGATGGTATTTATCACAGAAGGATACTAAATTTGCAATTAACAGAGGAGTTTTCCGTTGTACATAAAACCGTTGTTTCCGTTGTCCGTTGTTTCCGTTTTAACAGCTATTCAGTCCATAGAAATATTTTCCACGTCACAATGTTATGGTTCACTATTTATTGATCGAGAAATATTTATGATATTTTAGCATTGTAAGGAACCTGATTTTATTTCAAGGTTTCATATTTCTACCTCGCAAACATACCTATTTTTAACAAATTAGGTAATAGTAAACTTTTGGTAGTTCTTTCATGGATTCGTACCACAAATAGACAAGTAATCTGAACAGGATAAATCTCCACATTTTATTGAAAATATCTAGGAAAACAAAGGAATTAAAACAGATTGGTTTGTTTGTGAATTATTAGGAACAACAGCGAACGTTTCTTGTGGAGCCAGTAATAGAAATATAAAAGTTCAAATGAATGAAGTGAAAACTATTAGTCAATCTGTTTAATAAGGAAGAAAAGAAACGACAATTCATGCAAACGAGACACTCTATCAATGTGAAATATGCGGATATAAATATTCTCGAAAAAATAGCTTGAAATCCCACATGACAACTCATACACAGAAGAAACCTTTTTAATGTGAATTATGTGGATGTCAATGTTTTAAAAAAAGTAAATTGAAACGTCAAATGACAACACATATACAAGAGAAACCTTATAAATGTGCTCAGAAAAATACATTGAAAGTCCACTCAACTATTCATACATGGGAAAAACCTTTAAAATATGAAAAATGCGGATACAGATGTTCTGGAAAAGCTAACTTAAAATTGCACATAACAAAACACACGCAATAGAAACCTTTTCAATATGAAAAATACGGATATAAATTTTCTGAAAAATGACGCTTGAAAGCTCACATTACTACTCAAATACAGGAGAAACCTTTTCACTGTGAAAAATGTGGATATAAATGTTCTGAAAAACGTCGCTTGCAAGTCCACATGATTACCCATACCCAGGAAAAGCCTTTTAAATATGAAATATGAGGATATAAATGTTCTTAAAAAGACACCTTGAAATCCCACATGACAACTCACCCTCGATAAACTTTTTCAATGTGAATTATGTGGATTTAAATATTTTAATAAAAGTAAATTGAAACGTCACATGATAACACATACACAAGAAAAAGCTTTTAGATGTGAAATATGCGGATATAAATGTGCTGAGAAAATTGGATTGAAAGCACTCAAAAATGATAAACCTTTTCAATGTGAAATATGCGGATATAAATTTTCTCGGAAACGTAACTTGAAACAACATATGGTAACTCATGCATTCGAGAAACCTTTTCAACATGAAATATGCGGATATAAATGTTCTGAAAAAGCGAGATTAATATCCCACATGAGAATCCATACACAGGAGAAACCTTTTCAATGTGAAATATGAGGATATAGATTTTCTGAAAAAGGACGCTTGAAAACCCACATGTTTACTCATACACAGGAAAAACCTTTTTTAATGTGAAATATGCGGATATAAATGTTCTTAAAAAGGCGTATTGGAACGTCACGTGATAACACATACACAAGAAAAACCATTTAAATGTGAAATGTGCGGACATAAATTTTCTAGGAAATTCAACTTGAAAACCCGTACGAAAATTCATGAGGGGAAATGGTTCAATTTGAAGTACGTTGATTCCAATGTACTTTCAGGAGAGTATTGCTAAGAGACATGACGACAACTCATTTAGCGGAGAGACCTTTGAAGCGTGAAATTTGTCGATTGAAATGTACTTTTAGGAGACTATTGCTAAGCATATGCCAGATCATCCATGGAAGAGGCCTTTTTAATGTGCGAATTAAAAATTGTTGGAAGTAATTTGAATGCGTATGAAATCTCCCCGTTAAAGAACCTTTTGAATATCGAATATGAAGTTATGTACTCTTTACTTAAAAAATATTCGAATACTTTATAAAGTTTTGTTGGGCAGAGTTAAGTTTTTACAAGTGGATTTAATATCGCTATCTCCAATCATTTTGAATTAGTAATTTGTTTAAGAGAATTCTAGGATGCTGTTTTTTAAGACAAGTGTATCTAAAGTTTTCAAAATTTTCAGACCTGACCTGGACAACTGAAGCTGAAATTTTTAAGTGACTTCACCAGACTCAAAGCCACTAATTATCTCATTTACGACAGTCTCAACAGCATTAACAGTAGACAGACCCGGTCTGAATCCAAAGTGAGCTGCATTGACAAGGAAATTCTGCTCAAAAAAGGGGATAGTTGTTTTTCTGCGCAATTGTAGAGAACACTGGAACAGGGTTACTTATCTCACCCTTTTTGTATATATGTACTGTTAACGTTGCTTTTAGGCGATCCGAAAAATTACTATCGTTTACTGTATTACCATTGTTTTAAGTCTAACCCAATCTAAGATACTAATGTTAGAGATAGGAGACAATCACTGCTCAATATACTCTACACATGTCCAGTAGAATGAAGAAACATGCTTCTTACTATCTGAAGTATATTTTAAACCACTTTCTTCAAGATTGTTCAAGTTTGACTGAACTATTAGTGGGAAGAAAACCAGAACTATAAGGCTACCTATTTAGTAGGTTTTGCTTGAGATTCTTGAAGTAATGTCAAACCCTCAAGCACTGAAACGTTCTATACTTCTGATCTTTAAGCAAATGCATGAAATGAATTAGTATTTTCGTGCCTAAAGCAGAATAAATCGTGGGTAGACTGATACGATAACGATGTATCTCATTTTTATGAACATTGAGTTACAGATCTACTTTTTAGAGTTCCTGCTAGCCTTCATCATTTGACATAAGTTACAGCACATTTCCCTAGATTTAGCTCTCAAGTATCGAAGTCTGTATTAATTATTTGTATGGCGTTCTGTCAAACACTTAAAAATCTATTTCTTCTGAGAAGTCAACAAAATTGAGATATGTCATTATGCCATCCAACCGACGAAATATTGGATCATTGTGGCTACTGACAGTACTAACATTGCATTTTTTTTAAACTAACGGATTAGCAACATTAATTTTGTATTGTGTGAAACATTTGAGCGGTAAGCTAATGTCGGAATGTCCAATATGTGACCATGGAATGACACTTTTGGCAATTTACGTCACTGTCCGTCCTTTCTCTCTTCTAGAAGGGAAAAAACATTGAAGCTCCGAATTAAAGACATTTCTTTCTTGATGCCATCTTCAGACTACATTAATATATAAATTCTGATTATTTTCTTCGACTCCCAACAATACAATGTTGCTTTGTGTTAGACACTCACGTTACTCTAAACAATTATACTAAACTTTCTAAGCCTTAACAATCCTGAAATATCACTGTTGCCACTAATTGATCTGAAGGCAGAAGAACAAAAGCGAACCCACATAGCAAAATGACGTCCCAGGGACATCTGACGGATCTCCTGGCAGGATATCAGGACGTCCATAGGACGTCCTGTTAAATTCCCATTTACATCCATGGGACGTATAGTTATAATTAATCCTTCGTATACGAAGGCATATCCTTCGTATAGTTATAATTAATTAAATAATAATAATAGTAAGGTCGATTTAATTTATAGAAATTCCAGGTAGGTAATCCCGCACGGCTTTCCGGGGGACATCCAGGGGACCTCGATACGGGATGAACTGTTTGTATTGCCCACAGAGTTATCCCACGGACGTCCTTAGGACCTCGCAATGGGAGCTTGAGAAATCTGACGTTAATGGGATCTAAATGGACGTCCCAGGGATGTACTCTGCTATGTGGGAAAGTATATCAGAAGATAAAAACAGGGTATTGTGCGGGACATTTTGAAAACAAAGGGCATTTTTTTTAATAATACGCACCCTTTCGAATCACGCAGGACAACCTTCTAGAAAACAGGACAGCCCTGCGAAAATCAGTACGCCTGGTCACCCTACTCTCAGCGGGAGATCTGCTTTGAACGGCAACATTATCATCAACACGTGTCCGTCACGATTCATGACTTTACCGACAAGAAACATTACTGGAAGATGGAAAGTGACAGAAAATATATAATACTCCGCCGTATTCACTAGGGTCAAAGCCAGTGCTCTAGTCCCAGAATTTTTACAGGGTATACGCTAAGTTTAAGAATCTTCATGCGGAGACCATGTTTTCATTTACTTTTGAATCACGTTTCCATTATCGTAAGGTATACGCTAATGCGTAAGGTTAATCAGACGGTATACGGCGTATACCCTCGACTACAGCGCTGATCATAAGTAATAACCAAGCCAATATGACACTTGTAGGTCAATGTGGTTAAACAAATGTCAAACTTCTAACCAAAGCATCTTTAACAGAAGCTACACCGACTGCAGTACGTATTGTATTTACATTATCTTTAAAAATCAAAGGGTTATGACCAGGGCTGTAGTCGATGGTATACACCGTATACACCTCTGATTAACCTTACACATTAGCGTATACCTTTTGCAAAGATGCGTATTCCATCTACTTATGTTCCGTTTATTTTTTTTAAATTTCCCAATTACGTAGGTGAGATTATTATAGTCAGATACTTTTGGTTCCACTTGATCGGAAACAAAATGTTGAGAGGGGGACAGGGTATAACTACAAAATGCCCAGCATTTTATCGTAATATGTTGACTATAATAATACTTTTGTAGAAATACGTATATAGTGTACAGTAAATTTGAGAACTTATGCTAGTTTGGGAGGTCTCTTAGTGCAGGTCTTGAATACTGTGTGATTTGACTTGGGTTTTCAAAAGCAACGTAGAAGTTTGATTTTTCGATATATGGAGTGTCTCAAAATGGACTGAGCAAATAGAATTGTACCTGATCCTTAGCTAATATAGATGCTTCGTAGATATGTGGAAGGCAGGCAGGAGAGAAAGACAGAGAAGACGATAGAGGGTCATTTTCATTGCGCAGCACAAAGATGAATCTCTTCCAAGACCTAAAGCTTATCATCATAGATGAAATTTCATTTGTAGGACCAGAGACCATTTGTAGAGACCAGAGATCGATTACTTTTTTCAGTAGGTTTTCAGTGTTGACCAGCTATTTGGAGGCAAATCTGTCGTGGCAGTTCGTGACATGTTTCAACTAAAGTCAGTCGGAGATAGGCCAATTTTCGAGTCATTGTCAAGAGGTGGGGTTCAAATTGCTCCAAATTTACGTCATCATTTTCGTTTCTTCAGCCTCACCAAAGTAATAAGATAAGACAACGAGGCCTTCTCATCAGCATTGCGCAACCTGATAGTAGGCCGTATGACTGATTATGACGTTCAGCTATTTAAGGATAGAGAAATTGAGGGCGATGACTGAAATTGAGATTAAGGATACTGTGCACTTTTGTGCAGTACCAATGCAACGGTTACTCAAATTAATACAAAGATAATGAGAGCTGTTTCTGGCAAGACCATTCTTGCACACGCCACAGGTAGGGTTTTAAAATTCAGAAGAAACAAAGCAATTAGGACCAAAGAAGATCTTCAGGTAGTTATTCTGAATTTAGACGGCAATAAGAAACAGGGTCTAGAAGACAGAATTAATCTCAAGGTATCGTATCGAGTAACAGGAAACCTTAATGTTTCTGATGGTTTAACGAATGGGGCTATGGGTGTTCTCAAACACATTGAACAAGATGATCGTAATATTGCTGTCTGTGTGTGGATTAAGTTTAATAACAAACTTTTTGTTGGCACCAACGATACTTGGCACATAGAGATCCTTTCATTTGTCATTTCTTTGAATTGATTCATGTCTCTATGCGTCACCTAAATCACCAGTCTGCAAATGTGTCAACTTTCTGCAAACTATTCAGAAAAAAATGTAAAGAAACTAAACACATGTTTGTGATGGGAGACTTCAATCTTGATGCGACAAAGAACGAAGGACGAGAAGTAATTAAGTATCTCACTTCTCAAGGTATTACTCAGGTGTTACAACCCAATATATACACAACATACCAGCAACTTCATATTGATTGGTTGTTTGCTTCACACAATGACGTTCAAACGGCCATGTACGAATCTATCATCACGCACCATAAACCTATTTTATGCCGCTACGCATTGTAACAATCAAAGATCGATTGTATCTCTTTCAAAGCAGCCACTCGAAAATCTTTGTTCAGCTGGAATGACCGAGAATCAAACAAGAAAAGTAGGAAGTATCAGTGAACCTCCAACATTATCCATTAGTGATTAATCTAATCCTCCTAGTCATGCTTCAAATAAAGTAATGGGTGAAGATCTTAATCTTGTGTGTTCAAGATTAGAAATGAATTCACAATTCAACAAACATCCTACTGTACAGTCGTTACACATGCTGATGATGCTAACAATAACGATGGAAACGAGTATGGCGATGACATTGAGGACCCTAACTGGTGGATTCGTAGACGAGAAAACATGGCTGATCATGTTTATTATCCAGATCACCACAATGCAGACAAGTTGATTGATGGTTGAACGATACATACAGCAATGATTTTGATAAACAAACACAATTCTATGTCTTTGATGCCGTAACACCCTGACGTCATTCAAATGCATAAGAGAAATGAATTGGGTAACATTTTACCTAATAGATACGACCGCCGTCCACTGTCACGTCAACATTTAGTTAAACCAGGGAACTTCGTTCTACAAGTGATTCTTATTCAAGGTAATCATTGGATACTATTCAAAGCAGAGTGTTTGCCCTAAAATCAGGTTCGAGTCATCGGGTATGAACACCGGAAGAATTGTATCTGAAGTGGTGTTTGCCGTTAGTTTACTCATTACCAGACTCACAAGGAATTTCCTTCCTATCACTAATGAAGTCTGCCGACTATAACAGCAACCAAACTTACATGACTGTGGTGTACATGCACTTCTCAACATGCATATTGCATCTTCATGCGTGTTTAGACCCGTCTTCAAATATTCACACAGAATTATCGTATTATATGAGAAAAATTTTACTCTCATGGCTTGATAGATTCCTTATCAATTCAAGCCCTAACACTAAAACAACTACTAGCCACATTATCCATAGAGTAGTGGTAAGTCCATTATTTGCGGTTGTTTTGAGACTGGCAATAACAACGATCTGACTCAATGTAGTCACTGCAGCCATCATTTTCACTTATCCGCCGAATCCTCCCTACTTTTCTAACTGGTGTACTGAGGACGCCATTCCCTAAATTGTTCACTCTAGTTAAGGATGAAAAATAATTAATTATTCAGAATGAAACTTAATTATTTACTCTCTCAAGGTAAGCGATTTAATTATTCACCTGTAATTTGCTAAAGTTACTTTTTGTTTTTCGAAAGTATTATCTTCAATTCATATTTACCCAATAAATATTTCCATTAAAAATCATTGTGTTGTATTCATTATCTCTTACTTATAAATGGTGGGAGGATATACAGTTCAACCTATCTCTCTGTATGTCGATTTTTTAGCAAAATATGTCTTTCATAAAACGAAGTGATGCCAAGAGTATTCTGTGTCATCAAGCTTGCATATAGTAAACAACTCAAGTACGTATTTTAAAAAATAATACTTTTTCGTAATACTCTTTGAATTGGTGATCGTCGCTATTTGTTTCTGCAAATATTTGTGTCAATTATTGTCAAGGAAATTAGTGGTATAAAGCATAGATATGACTCAATAGCTGACAGAAGCTGGGAAACCGATAGTGAAATTTATCTGAAGCATCCATCTTAGGTTACACGATATTAGGTAACATTTCCAAAATACTAACAACATAAAGTATGTATTTCAATATTAGCGCAGCCGTATGAACGTCAGTGAATAAGGAAGGCATTGTCCTGTCTGGCTGTCCGTCCCAGCATAGATCTCAACAACTACAAGTCCGACAGGGTTGAATCATAACTATTAGATTCATCATGATCTCCAACTTTGGGGAAAATTATGATTTTGACTCTAAAACTGAAAGCTCCTTTTAGTTTTCTTAATTTGTTCATGTATTTTCATGGTATGTTTGTTATATCCCCTAGATCTCAGTAACTACAAGTCACATAGACATTAACGATACACCGTTAGGTACGAAATGGTAGGGGAAATTATCAGTTTAATTCTAATACTGGCAGGTCCTTTTCAATCTCTTAATATTCTTCATCTGTTTTCCTCCTAGATCTCAGTTACTAAAAGTCCGACAGAGATGAGTCATACACCGTTGGAGTCGTAATGATTTCAAACAATGGAACAATATATCGTATAAACTCTAAACCTGGTAGGTCATTTCCAGTCGCTTAGTATTCTCTATTTGTGTCCCTAGATCTAAGTTACTACAAGTCCGACAGAGATGATCTGTACACCGTTGGATTCGTAATGGCCTAAAGCCTTGAAATAAGTGTTTTGTCCTAAAACTAGCTGGTCCTTTCCAGTCGTGTAGTGTCGTCCATCCCCTCCCCCGAGATCTAAGTTACTACAAGCCCGACTGAGTTGATCTATACACAATTGGATTCGTCATGGTTTGAAACGCTGAGCAAAACTTCTAATGCGACTCTAAAACTGGCAGGTCCTTTTCAATTGTTTTGTATTCTCAGTTCGTCTCTTCTAGTACATCTCAGTAGCCACAAATTCCAAAGAGATAAGTCATTCACCGTTGGATTATTAATAAACCGCACCGGTGGGAAAATCTCTTACTTTGATCCTAAAATTTGGAGGCCATGGAATTCGCTTAGTAATATCCATGTGTGTCTATGACTTTCGATACGTTATTAGATAATTTGAATTCATACAAGGGCGCTTTGGTTTTATCTATAATAAAATCATTTCTTAGCTTGTTAATATATTTGTTCCTGTTACAGTGTATTCTATTATAACAACTTACCTCAATAACAGGATTGTCTTCTAAATTGAACATAAGTAAAATGAAAGATGAATATAAAGCCATAGTTAATTGTATTAATACTTTTAAAGAGCCATTAGAGATAAACATAGAATGGTACCGGGTGGTTACAATTAAAGTGCCGCTATTCACGGAGGTCCAACGCAGGCTGTAATCAACATATTACATTGAAATTCGGTAAATATGCTAATGAGACCATGCGGAAGCGAGTTACGGTGGGAAAAATATTAGTTCCAATTTCCGCCACCAGGGGAAAAGGTGGCCCTGTACAGGTAAGAAGCACGCGGAATTCGTGCTGAATGTATGGATAAGACAATTATCTAAGGCCAAGAGGTCAAATATGTGAGATAAATGTAATGCAAACAAGGTGAAGGGCAGCTGATGGTAACAAATGGTGCAAAGGGAAGAACTTTACGAAAAATGTAACAAAAGGTGACACTTGATTGCCAGTGAATGGTAAGAAAAGGTGCAATGGGAAGAACTTTATTAACATTTGCGGTTACAGTGAACAATTTACATAACATGTTCCATATGTCCACCAGAAAGATCGACGACATGTTGCATCCGCACAATGGCGTGCGCAACAGTTGTTCGCAGCATTTCCGGCGGAATTGTTGCTAATATCGCCTTATGCTGTCCTTGAGATCAGCCAGCGACTGGACATTTCCCTGGTAGACCCGCGCTTTCAGATATCTGGAGATGATGCGATCCGCAGTGAAGGTTTCATGAAGCAGATCTTTCGATGTGCAGTGCTGCCCCGTCTTGCATGAACACAGTAGTCTCCAAACAGTTTCGGTCCTGTCACGCAGGAATCACATGTCGCACTAAAAGGTCCCTATAACGTGCCGATGTCACGGTACAGATGACAAATCCTTGGGGTGTCATCTCCTCAAAGAAAAACGGGCCAATAATGAACGTTTCTGTGAATCCACACAACACAGTCGCGTAAGCAGTGTATGGCTGTTACTGCACAACATGCAGATTTTTCGAGCCCCATACCCGACAGTTGAGTGTTTACTGCACTCTCTAGTGTAAAATGCGCCTCATCAGTCCACACGATAACCCACGGCCACATGTCCTCCACTTCCATCCGTGCCAAAAACCGAAGGGCAAACGCAAGGCGTTGCTGCGGATCTTGGGGGTTTAGTTGCTGTACAATGTGAATCTTGAACGAATACCAGTGTAAAATGGCCCTAAGAACTTTCCTCATTGTTGACCATCGGATGGCCAATTCCCGTGACACTGCCCGAGCACTAGTAGCGGAATATGGAGCATATGTTGCGTGGTCCACAACATCCACAGCAACCTCTTCAACACCCTCCGCTGGAATGTCTCGCTGTCCTCTTCCTGGATCCACACTCAACTCCCGCGTTGTCTCGAATTTCAGTACCATCTTCTTTAAGCCATTTTCTTGTTCTCTTATCAATAGCTATGCTGCTCCTCACGTGATAATGTGTATGAAGTGTGAGCTCGCGTGTGTTACGACCTGTACAGCGCCACAATTAACCCTGGTGGCGGTAATTGGAACAAATATTTTTTCCAGCGTAACTCGCTTCCACATGGTCTCATTAGCATATTTACCGAATTTCAATGTAATCCCGCGCTGGACCGCCGTGAATAGCGGCACTTTAATTAGAACCACCCGGTATATGGAAGAGGAATATATAAAAGACACGGTAACTAAGAAAAGAAACACTTAAGAATATAAAATTATGAAAAAGGTAGATTTTCTATAGAATAAATTAATAAGTTAAAAAGACTTATTTAGAATGTGGAAAAAACGATTAAAAGAGCCATTAAGAAAAGAAATGGAGAACTTATACCTGCTTATATACGATGTCTTATTATAGTCCCTTCTGGTTGAGGAAAAACATGTCTTTTATTTAACTTTCTATTACAGCCAGGTTGGTTACACTATAATTATTTTTACATATATTCGAAAGGTATGAATCAGCCAAAATATTAAGAATTACAAATGCGACTTGAAGAACCAGAATTAAAGTTTAATAAACAAATAGCAACATTTTTCACTAGTAATGATTCTCTTACTCCATTTTTATTTTAGAGAATCAAGACACAGAAATTACTTTACCAGAGGAAGACATAAACACTTAGACTGTTTTTATCTTGCACAAACTTATTCTAAAGTAACAAATCAATTAATCGATAATGTTAATTTCTTCTGCCTATTTTGTCAACTTGATACAAATCCCAAACATATATTTATAATGAGTTTGTTGGACGAGATAAATCCTATTAAAAGTTTAAACAGATCTGCTCAAGTTGATGGCAAGAAGATTACGACTTTATAGTAATTGATCTGACAGTACAGATGAATAATGGAAAATATAGAAATAAGATTACTTTATAAACGTTACTTCAAACGTCTGAACATACGTTCAACATGTACGTTACTTATTTTTCTATGTAATAAATGGATGAGAAAGAGATAGAGAACAACATTAAATTGAAACAGTTTCTTGTTAAGGGTTTTAAAGGTAGGAAGAAAGAAAGCTATATGAGAAGTATAACAAGCAGAACAGCCTGTAATAGATGCTATTTACGCTTTAGGAAATAATATTAAAGAAACAGCAGAACAAAACTAAAATCTAATAACAGAACTTGCTCTTGTTGTATTTAAAAGTGCAACATTAGTTTCGAGTTGATTAAAAACAAGCCATCACAGTTCTATAGAGGAAAACGACTCACTTGTGACTAAAGTTAAAACATATGAGAAAACAAATTGAAGGAATTCCCCCTGCCACTCATGTTTATAAGATTAAGACGATATATTACGCTAATAAAAATGATAATGTATTTGGAATAAGGAATGTTGAAGAGGATGGTAAAATAAATAAAATTGTAAATTTTGAAGTTCAAAGTTCAAGGGGATAATTTAATAACTAGTGCAATAACATATGAATTAACATAAGGTTTATGGGAATTGTTAACAAGAAAAAACGCAAAATTACACACAAGATGATGAATATAACAAGATTCTGATGCAATTTTTCAAAATAATGATCCAAATACGAAAAAACAAAATCCTCGAACAGTGAAAAGTATAACGAAAATATTAAATTGTTATGGGAGGAACACCAACAAAGAAGGCACGAAGAACAAAAGAAAAATTCATCACAAAAAAAGAAAGGACAGGTAAGTGTGTTAAACAATGCGCAGAATTGCCAAAAGAATATGTTTGGATGGATAATATACGAAAATTAATAGACAGATTTGATTGTAATTGATGTAGAAGAAAAATCTGCTAATACTAATTTTCACAATGAGAAAGTAGGAATAATGGACATGATCAATTCCAAACTCTCACAATATATCCCAAACAATCTAAAAGGTATAGTTTTATAATTAAAATTTTACACACATCATTGCTAAGATTTTGGAATAATGAGAAATATGGAGTGTGATTAAAGAACAAGATATTAAATATGAAGGGGGATACCAGTGAAACGGGACTATAAGGCCATTTTGAGACAAAACTTTATTTTATTTTATCAGAGAATCATTTCATTATTCAATACTCAAGTTTTTTCATATTGCATTTTAGTATCGGGAAATATAAAGACAAAGTAAATGTATTCTTAGACGTCATGGAAAGATGTAAAAAATTAGTTTAGTTTCAGAGACTATATCGAATACGAAATTCCTAACATACACGGAGGTTGTCAATCGTATGATCAGGATTAGGAAAGCAATTTAACACGCGTTTCGCTCGCTTCATGGCCATCTATTTCTGAGGCAGGCAACGGAGACGATGTGTTCGAAAGGTGAATGATTTGGAAATTTACCAAGAGGAAGAAGAAGATGACGTTGAGGGAACTGACTAGGGTTGCACGACTGAATTGATAGACGTGACACCGCGAACATGTAATTAGAAACGCTCCACAGTCGGTAGCACCAGTTATGTGATCCACGCGGATAGACCGAACTTAGTGAAATTCGGAAATGTGTTTGGAAATCTGGATGACCTTTTCGTAAGTTACAATTTCCTTTTTTATTGGTTCAAGGAGTCTCGTATTTGCCGTTCTTTATCTCACATTTGAATTTTGCTCATAAATGACTAGTAACTTTAACTTATAAACTTTAGATAGATAGAATGGCGAAATTGCCAGTAACTAAATTTCTGGGACGTCGATTTTTGGTTAAATTAGAAAACCTGATTTTTATTTGATGTTGGCTTATCGATCCCAATCTTAATTTGTAAGTATAGAAAGATGACTTAACATCAATACCTTGACAACACCCTGCAGTCGCAATGGTACCAAGGCTATGCCTCGAAATTACGTAGCTCTACAAAGCGACTGTGGAGGGGAAAATCTCAAATAAATTAAGTAAAACTTCAGCAGGAAACGAGCAATATATCACCAGAATTACATATACCAGTTTAAGACCTTCTACAAAGATTCAAGAACGAATAGAAAGAGGAGTTCAAGGTATAAATCCATTAGATGAAGCTTGTAAAGAGCACAATGTATATTGCCGAGATAATCGAGAGAAAAGTCCAAGACATATTGTAGACAAAGGATTAGAAAACAAAGCATGGGAAAGAGTACTTGCTAAAGATGCTCCATTATTACTTAAACATTGCAGCTTTAAGAACAGCTTTAGCGATGAATGCTGAGGTCAAATTAGGTTTAGACATAGTAACTAATAAAATTGGGGTTTGTAAATATGTTTTATACGTGCTATTATGCTTTTTGATTTTTATGGAAAATGCCCATAAAGATTTTCAATATAATAAAAACAAAGATGTATTCAATTAAAGGTGTTACATTTAATGTTCCTATAATAAATATATTAGTTTAAAGGTAGATCATACATTAACAAAGAAACAACTTAAAGATAAAACTAACAAACATAAAGAAGGTAAAGGTATGAATATAACTTTAAATACTATGCAAATCAAAATAATAAAATATTCTCCGAAAGACATATTCGCGGCTACATATTTACAAAACCATTCTCACAGCATTACGAGCTGTTGGTTCTTTAGCAGAAAAAGCAGCAGCTATTACAGAAACTGTGGTTGATGCAGAAAAGAATAAAGAAGAATTAGAAGAACAAAAAAGTCATAACCAAGCAATGGAAGAGAAAGAAGTTGGAACAGATACAGGTAAAAAAAAACTAAAACCATTAACCAACTTTTACATCGAGAAATTGGTTAAAAAATTAAAGATTCAATATTTTAGAGGTGTATTTATGAGTAATGAATTACCTAAACAACCTAAAGAAAACGAGTGTGGTATTGCTAATTTAGATAAATCTGAAAATGCTGGTACATATTGGAAAGGCAAAGGAAATATTAAGTATGAGTTTGATTCGTATGGAGGATTACCAGCTATACTATTAATATAATATCTTGGAATTGAAAGGTTATTTTACAACGATGACCGTATACAAAACTTTACCTCAATCATATGTTTTCATATGTGTTACAGTTTTAAAGTTACTAAGTGATGGATATTCTTTTAATGATGTTATGTATATCGGGTGTTGCAAAATAACTGTTAAAATTCTTGGGAGGTGGTTCGTGACACTGAGACAAGAAAAAAATCCTCTTCAACTTTCGGCGATCGAACATAGTTTCGGACCTACAAGGTGCCGAAAGCGTGGGAAAATGAATTTCGGACGCCAATATTTCGGAAACTATACAAGGTACAGAGCGCGGGTAAAAAGTTGACATAAGAAGACATACCTGCTCTATTGAATAGTACTCTTCTTCAGAACCCTACAGTGCACGCGCAAGGGATTCCCCAAAGGAACGTACGGATTCCCGAACAATCTGCCAATGAAAGATTGGTCTAAATGGATATGAATTGATAGGGTTCCCACCTGGTAACAATAATTCGTTTGTATTAAGTCGATATCTTAAACAAATACAAAATGAGGGACACTTTCATGCCCGTTGTATGTGGTTGCATAATCGCCAGGTACGGATGATGACCAACAGTGACGTTCTGAGTATTAAGTGGAGTGAATTTGTAGCCGCATGGTCTAGGAAGACATATGCAGTGTCAGTAGATCACAACACATGAAACAGGGTGATTCACAAGTATGGAAACACGTAATAAAAATTGCCCAGAAATGTACTCTAGTAAACGTGAGTTCAAAGCGACGGAAATATAAGGAGTAGAATCAATAATATGAAAGTAATTGCTAATTCGCTCCAGGAAAATATCGGGATGTCACCTTACGTGAAAGCCGTGAGTACCTATTATACTTTAGGAAGGGAAGTTAAATTTTAGTGGATACAAATTCTTGATTCATTGATCCTTGATTAATGAATGGCTGCTAACCAATATGTCAGCCGTTTGCTAGTAACAAAGACTGTGTAAAGTGTTCGATGCGAATTCTGGCAAACTGATATTCCTCTGGTGATAAAATATAAAACTTCATGTTATTGTCAACACGCGGCCAGCTTTGTATGGTGACAAAGAGGTTGTTCATCCTTGAAGCATGTAAAGTACAGAAATAACGTGTCTTTCCACGAGAGGAACACAGACAAATAAAGTGTTAAAGTTGATTGTGTTTTCCCAATGATACTTTGATCACTGTAAGTTCATAGACAAACCAACAAGATTTATAGAAATTTTTATTATGATGGTTATCGTACACCGCCAGAACCGGGAGACAGTTTTGTTCCGTTTGTACGGTAGAAAGCAGAGTATTTTCTCGAGACTATGTGGTTGTTAAGAGAGGTTCCCTTTAGTAGTTAATGTTATATTCATTTACATTTGTTTTACATCATTACCTTCAATTGAAGCTGTTTCATTGTAATCATGGCCATTATACTCTTAACTTATTGGCAAAAAAGTGTAAAAAAGTTAAAGCGCAAGGGACGTGAAATGATTACAATGGAGCGGAACTACAAATTTAAGCATGAACGACAAATTTTACAATACGAAGTGATGTAACTTTAGCTACAGAAAAAATATATTCTTCACATAACTTGTAACTTTGTTTTACAATTCCTAACATGCTTTACCATTTCTTGTTGGTTTGTCTATGTTGGTGGTGTTATATTAAAAGGGGGAATTCCTTTTAAAAAATAGTAAAAAAACCTCAGAATTACGTGTTTACAATGTCAATGACCGATATTGAGCGATGTTGATACCCGATATTGAGCAATGTCGAACGATATGGATGCCTCGATATCGTTGACCGATATTGGCCAGGATGTTTGCCATCCAATATGGGGCTCGTGTCGCTCAACGATATCGATCGATGTCGTAAAATCGAATATGCCCATATCGGTGGACCTAGATTTGCCACTTGGGTTATTATTCCAAAGTGAAGAAAGAAGATATTCGAAAAGAACTGCTTCAGTTTTCCCGAAGTTATGGCGACTACAATAAGGCATTACTAAAGTCTAAAGATATCGATACCACCAAAGAAGTAAACCAGGGTAAATCTAGGAGAGAGGGTATAAAAGATGAAGGATCCGATGAACAGAGCGAGGACAAGGAGAAAAGCAAGGATGACACAGATAATGAAGAACTGATAGGGAAAGTTGGAAGAAAATGCAAAAGATGGCTGTCGTGCGTGTTAGAATTACTTTGTGAATTAAATCTCTACGGTCCAATGCATCCATCAATCTACGTGGCGTACAAATATATTTTGACTCTTTCATGCACCCAAGTATCTTGCGAAAGAATTTTCTCTATCATGAAGATTATAAAAAATCGATTACGATCTTCACTTGGACAAGACTTGTTAGAGGACTTCTTTCTCTTTTACGTTGAAAGATTATTTAATATTGATTATGAGAAAATTATTTAAGAAACTGCATCAACTTCAAAGGATTTAAGACGTTATTTAAATTACTAAATACAAATAAAGAAAACAATAAAAGTAAAGAAAACAATAACAAACAATAGTTTGACTTAAGCAAACTACAAAGTGCATTTGTGTTGTATGATATAAAAATATTACAACATGGTCTCCTGACTAGAAGTGTAAGTATTTTAAGTTTCGGGCACTTGTTAATGCAACTAAATTTATGGAATTATTGCAAATGTAGTTCAGCCCACTCAAAAATATATATTACGAAAATGAAAATTGTAATCTATGTAAATTATGGAGTTATATTAAAAGAGCGATAGAGTTTAAAAAGTAGGGGAAATATATTATTGCAGAATATGTCATGCATACTATCGGTTTGTGAGCATCACAATTTTCTTTCAAACTTAGACATCTTAATAAATTCATGATCATCTTATCGCTTGATCAGTTAATGTTCATAAAGCCTGTGTTCAAACTGTTATGACTATTGTCACATAGTGACGTGTGACAGGCTTTTGCCATAAGTATTTTATAATTATAAGTTTCGTATACTGCATATTTCGTTTACGCAACTAAGTACATGTACTTCTAGGTGAGAAGTGCAATCACCGAAGTGTGCGTCGCTTCAAAGTGACATAAATCACTGGTGGTTGCAATTCCCAGCTAGCTTCAAATCCTGACCTCACCGCCCAGCTCTAAGCATCCCACTTCAATACCGTCCAAATATTGAAGGGCTTTGGCTTAGAGATGTGCGCTGTGCTTATCAGTAAAGACGTAGCTCAGATAACTTACAAAACTAAATATTTGGCTAACCAAACGTTTCCTCTGGTCTTACTAATTGCAAGTTACTAATAGTTTTAGAGCAGTAAAACCTTATAGATCGGTTGACCATTTTCAGAATTACTCAAATAGCAAAGAATCAAAAGAATGAGGTCAGCTTTCTAAAATAGTCTCTTAGTTAAATTACTGAATAATCAAAGCTGTAAAACAAATGAATATGATTAAATTATACTGCATTGTCAGTCGTCTCAATTCTATTCAAACAAACAATTTAATCAGATAATCAATCCAATAAACAACCAGAGCCTCAACAGACATGAGCAAACGTTCGTTATGGCATCATACCACTTACTTGTAAGATTACTCTTGCCACGCAAGATGAACTCGGTACAGGCTGACGGACTTCTGCTGGTTTCAGTACCGCGGTGTGCTTTCAACTAAATTCCAAAACTCCAATCTGTCACTCGTCACCTTCTGAGTAATTGCGTTAGCCTACAAGGAAATTTCCATAAATTTTGAAAGTCATGCCTCTGCTTTTGTTCGTGTTGCGAGGTGCAAGTAAATCTTGGGCTATCAGCATTTACGTCACATCTGTTGAGCTCTTTTCTTTCCGCGTTTTAGCTTTAAACTCGCAGGTTCATCGCTATTCGGTTTTAGCAAGGCTGTTACATTCCTACAATACTAGCTTTCTATTCTTAAATATTTGTTTTGTACATCCTTTGTCAATTGTTATGTTTGAGTACATACATGAAAAATGGTTTTGAATTCTTTGATATTTGACAATATGTTCTGTCCTCTCAACATTTAATAATAATAATAAGGATAATAATTATTTAACTCTGCTAATGTGGTTATTTATAAAATATGGTTTAATAATATTAATAATGAAATAATGGTATTAAATACTTAGTCCTACAATGAGCAATTTTAATTAAACTACAGCAGTCTACTTGTGGAAAACATGTTAATTACACTGAATAAGAAGGTAATACAAACTACTTTTATTCACACAAAACATTTTAAATAAATTAAACAAAACAACATATATTTTACTGATACATTAATAAATTAGTTTTTATTGTTAAAAAGAATTTTATTTACTTTCAAGATAATTTTCGCTACGTTGAATACGTGGTGGAGCAATATTGTATAACTTTAGAAATTTAATTGGCCTGGGTGTGGAATAGTTGGTAGAGCGCTCAATTCTGGTACTAGGTGTCGTCGGATCAACCCCTGCTCATGCCACGTGGGCTTTGTGGTGGACAAACACCGTGTGCGTGGGTTTTCTCGGGGTGCTCCCGTTTCCTCCCACTTTCTTCGTTCCACCAATTCATCCCATCATCATCCATACGGCCTGAGCCATAGTTGTCTAAAGACCTTAAATTTTAAAAATCCATACATGTCCCTGCTGTCAATTTTTCTATAGACTCACTAACATCGCCTCTGCCTATATATTTTTCTCCACCATCGTTAGTTCGACGCGAAAGTCCAACCAGATGCACTCTTTTCACTGTGCGGTTCACATCGGAAGCTCTCGTATAGTGCAAGACCTTGTGTGGGGGGGGGGGGAAGAAAGAAAGAAAAAAGTATGAGAGAGAGGTGTCAGGAGGAAGGAGCTTCCGTGACTACAAGGTCACCTCTAAACGAAAGAAATAAGAGAACCTTTCCCTTATTTCCCCTTTCTCCTCGGTCAAGTAAAAATACGGAAGAGAGAACCACAACTGTTTTCTGCTGGTAAGCCCCGAGCATGAACAATTTTTTATCAAGTTGGAACTAAAACATTGTTTCTATAAACAATTAACAAGACAAGAACTGTACAAAAATTACTGGCTGCACAATAAAATTGCTAAATGTATCTACAGACGCAAAATGGACGAAGATGATTTGAGCTTTTTAGTGCATTTCTGTTTTCTTTTTACTTATATTGAATTGTTGGCAAAGATAAAGATAAAATTAATTTTATGGGCCTTAACAGCACAATGGCTTATGCCCGTCCGGAGCACTGTTTTCAAATCCCATTGTGAAAGATCTCGTGAAGAATGGCAGACAGTCTGACCATTTTGAAATATTGGGAGATCTCTCTGTCACGAGTCCAGGTTTTGAAAACAATAATATTCACTTCTTTTTATTTTCTTGTAGTTAGTTTTAGACACTCATATGAAAATAACTTTGCGGGATTCGCGGTTTTCAACAAAAATAATATCTCAATGTTCCGAATAAGATTTTTTAAAATACAGCTTACATTCATAAGCAATACAGTCAGCTAAAACTTGCAAATCTGATGACTTCCCTTGGCTAGTAGTCCTCCGTGGGCAGGGAAGGCAAGAGAAGGGAAAGGCCAAAGAAGTCAGTGACTATCTTTTCTTGCTCAGGTGGTAAGAATCGAACTGAAGCATACGAGGTGGTCAAAGGTAGACTCTTTTTAGTTAGCTTCTAAAAATAGTGAAATGTGTGTTTCGGCATTTTTCTCATATTGACGCTCGTTCCGGAAATAAGAGATGACGCATCATGTTGCAAACTTGGTGGGCATAATGCCTAAAAATACGATAACACATAGACAATCATTGCTAGAGAAGTGTTTCGCCACGTTGTACTCTTCTGATCAACTACTACAGCCTAAGAAAAAAAATTGGCATTTTCGAACTTTGACCATCAATTTGGATAGGGGCAAAATATCGATCCCGAAGTTGGTCCAAAATTTCTTTCATCAAGACCTTTCAAATGACATATTCGACCCCATTGTTAATTTAATATTTTTAACTGGTCCTCTGTCCTCGTGGTCTAATGTTTACGCTCGTGGACTTTCTAGTAATAGAAGGGCATATAGTAATTAATAGAATTATAAAGTGTCCCCATATGTAATTGTTAGATAGAGATATATACAGTAATTGATTTACTCACACTTGTTAACATATTGAAGAGTAATCGTTTGTGCATTCAGAAAATAATATAACTTTTACGTCAATAGTACAATAATATGTACCTTCCAAAGTTTTAGGAACTAATACTTTAAATTTAAATAACTCTAAGACAATTCTAATAAATATTGTTTATTAATCAATAACTTATAACACTTAAGAGAGCGTCAGATGAATCACATATTAAGTAGAAGGATTATCTGCTACTCTAATAATAATAAAAAACAATATAAATTTATTATCAGGAGTGCATATAGATACCAGGAGAAATTTATTTGAAGTTAACAGTTTGTATAATAAGCATAGTGCCATTTTAGATTGATATAAAAATTTTGACAACAAAATTACAACTCTGTCATTATTTTAAGTCACCAAGATTTTACGAAAAATAAAACTATAAATAAAGCTTTACTTAAAATTAACACAATTCCATATATTCTGTATGCCCAAGAAACTCCCAATTACATAAGAGTAGGACATGAATAACTAACAGTAAATATTGTACATATTTATATCTTTTGCAAGAAGGTAAAATATTGGTAAACTAATACATCTTCCAATTTGTAAGATATTTTATTGCTACACTTTTGCTCTAGCTTTGAAAAATGAGAAGTGTTTTTATGAATTTCCCAACATTTATGGCGTTTGGACAAGGACCTGTTTGGAAATACACACTTCAAATAGCTTGTACGAAACTTTACCTATTCACTGAACACAATAATATAATAATAATAATACCCAGCGTTACTGAAAGTATGTAGTATCTTCCTCACGCACAAGTATGAAGAATACTTTTGTCTCTAAAAAAAAGTACGATTGGTAACAAGAATAAATATAATGTGCCTCACCATAATACAGAGAAGTTTGTATGTGTACGAGGGCATATGCAATAAGTTTCTTACACGGCTTACTCTTGCAGCTATTAGCTGACTTTCTTTCTTAACCTCTCTAAGTCTGATAGGATAGCGATAAAAATTACCAGTTGAACTCTTAGTTTATGAGCTAAAGTGAAAGCCTTTATTTGTCGAAAATGTACGTCTTGAAGGGGAAAAGTGTTGTGTAAATTTTTGAACTTACTAGCGTCAGTTTTTGCCTTTCATTCTAAAATAATTTAACTTTTCGTTGTCGTTTACATATTACAGTTTTCCACTAGTCACATGGTAGTTTGTGCTTGGGTACCAGTTAGCTGACTGAATAAGACGGAACTATGGTCCATAGAGCGGAACGTTATATATATAATCCTCCTGCGTAGCCTAGTCGGTTCGATTCCCGGTGGAGGCTCAAATTTTGGTGTCGACCCGGCATGGTGAGAACAATTAGGGAGCTGCTGTAAATACAAGACAGCAGCGATCAGTTTCGGTTCTCCTCTCCCAATGTCTGGTCAGCGTGGGAGCAGTATACAAACTCCTCCCGCCGGGAGATGCCTCATCCAGTGAATAGGGCTGTGAATTGTGTGTGTGTGTATATATATATATATATATGTGTGTGTGTGTGTGTGTGTGTGTGTGTGTGTGTGTGTGTGCGCGCGCGCGTATGCATCAGCTCAACAATATAGGAAAGAAAAATTCGGATTCTTTCGGATACTGTATATAAACTTTGCAAATTCCTGAACTAGATTTCCTTTCTCGAGCACGCAAATATAAACAAACAAATTGCTGTGTTTAATGAACATGCTTTTTGATAAATACCAAACAGAATACCGTAGCTGCAAGAGTATATCGATGTGTACAAGTTAATATAGTCATTTATTTACATTCGGTTATTGCTTGTTATTGCTCGTTCACATTGATTTCATTCTTAGTGCTGTTATCGCCAATAATATTCATTTTATCTTATTGATTTCATTGTAAACTAAAGCAAATTGGTTTTCAAATCTCAAGACATTTTCTGGATGTATATTTTCGCTGAATGCAATCTATAATCGTAGTTTGCATTCGGCGGAGGAAATACCAAGGAAGCAATTTTTTTTTAGACATGCAAGTCAATTAATTCGCTTCAAATTAAAATGAATTTGTTTTAATATAGAATTAAACCAAATGCTTCAATTGAGAATAAATGCAATGTTAATGTGTAATAACTGTAGAGTAAACCTAATATAACTTTCATTGTTTCTCCATGTTGTCTGTCTTTCTTTTCCTTCTCGTCTTTTCTGGAAGGTTCTTCTGCGCTTCCAAGATGTAGCTTGGTTAACGAATCCCTCCTTTAGTATACCTAGGATTCGCACGTTCAGGGAACAGACAACAATGGTAGAAAAGATTAAGTTTAGGTAGCATTTTGTTTGTCCAGGACGAGTGATCTCTCACAATTCTTTCTATTGAGCTCCCCTGTGCGGTCCACACGACGAAATCACACCAATTTCTCCCTGTGATTCGCAGTTGTCCCTGCACTTGACAGAAATAATTGTGAGAACACCTTAGCTGCAGCTGATGACTTGAATCAACTGTATAGAAAAACTTCTTCAGATTCCGTGCAGTGTCTAGAAGTCTCATGTCCTTCGCATTGTAAGGACATTTTACCTCTAGAACACCGTCATCGTTAATAAGTCCATCTGGAGTAGCAGCAAGAAAATTATGTTCTTTGTCAATGATCAAGCCACACTGTCTCACTGACAAAGAACTCACTTTCTCATACTCTGCTATTGCTTCGGCTTCATGAAACAAGCCATATTACATTGCAGAAGTTTTGGTAGGAAGATCATACAAAAATCGCTTTACAGTATTTTTGCATGATGTACTATCCTTCATTTTGCAGACCACACCGAAATTTGAGACTGTGATTCTTTTTCTCCTTTCACTTTCCCATGTTCTGCGAGCAGTCTCATCGCAGCGATCGCGGGTAAGTTCCTCAATTTTCTCTGTCTGATCTGCTGGGATATTCGCCTGAGTTCTCATAAATTCTTCCGCGGATAGTTCCAGTTCTTCACTGGAAATATCGGGTTGTATTGCATTTGGACCGTAATGCTTGTCTCCCTCAGGTTTATCCCTGTCTGATCTGAAACAACCTCTGCCTGCACTTCGCCTGCCGCTTCATTTTCTAAGAGCACAGGCGCTTCACCACTAAGTTAGGACTTCTTGTGGTGATTGACTTCCACGCTCGTGCATGCCACATGCCTCCATGCTGAAAACTAAGTGCTGCAGCATGGCATCTACGAGTGTACGAACCTTGTTGGGAACGATTTATTTGCTTGCCACCAACAAATTTCGCCACCTGTGCCATGTACGATTCTGCAAGATTCGAAGTACAGTTTCCTGCCAGCGATTCTGTCTTACCAATAACACGACTCATCGCTTGCCGAATACTTACTAAGAGTCCAGGTGGAAGTTGTTCAAGCAGAAGCGGACTAATATTTTTCCCAGTGTGCTTGCAGAATTGGATTGCACTGAACATGATTTCCAAACATGATCAGGAACATTCCTGAGTTCAGCAATTAGGCTATCCTTATTTCCTTTATGCTTCGACATAACAAGACGACCATATGACATTCTTTGATGCATATAATGACCATGACCTAATAACCGACGAGGCAGAAGAGCACTCGCCTTCCAATCGTGAAGCCTCGGGTTCGATTCTTGGCTTCTACTATCCTGACAGCTTTCCTTCTTTCCCTTGGCTACACGTTGAAAATGCTGGAATGGTACTTTGAATATGACCAGGGCTGATTTCTACCAAAAAGCTTCCCCTTCTTTCTAAATATATTTAGTATAAAATGGCTGAAATTGCGCTGGATCTGGAGACAAGTAAATAAATAAAACATCATCTCTGTACACCACAGGTACAGAAACTGTTACAACCCAACTCAGCCATTTTGTTCAATTTGATGATTTTTAGAAGTACTTTCTTATAGCAAATTTCAGAAAAGGTGCCCTTTAAGACGCCTTACACAGTTGCAAATTCATTTTGCAAGTTTCTTATGCGATAAATATAGACAAGGATGTGAGTGCCTTGGCATTGTAAATAAGCTGTTAGTGGAGCACGGTTCAGATGAGGTTACAGGAATATCAAGTATACAGAGAAGTCGATCGTTGCGGCGATAGTTCAGTTGTAGAAAACCTGTCACGCAACTGAGAGATCCGGGTTCGATTCCCAGTCGCTGCAGTGATCTACTTATCGCTGAATTTTTCAACATGTTAACCCATAAAAGTCATTTGTAAAGGAAATTAATATATTGGGTAGTATTTTCCTCAATCCAAATTGTCCAATTTATTTATTTAGAAATGTATTTAATATTTTGGTAAACCCTAGTTTCTTATTTAATGTATAACTACGAGCAGCTGCCATGCACAACTGTATTAAATTCTTATAACAGAATTGTGTTTCGTATGTATGAAGCGCTTTTAAGTTAATCTGATTCATTGGACAATAATACAGAATAGTAAACAAAATATAATTGTACAAGAGTTGCTATTTATGCAATCATCCTTTTTACAACTCTACTGAAACGTCCATAGAATGCTCGCCTTATAATCGGGTAGTCCAGAGTTCTATTCCTGGTACCTGCCTTGTCTACATTAGGCAAATGCTGGATGGTACCTTGGATAAGGCCAGGGACAATTGATTACTTACAAAATCCTTCCCATAATTTTCAAATATATCCAGTGTAAAATGACCGAAATGTGGTTCTATTTATTTGGAGACAAATAAAGAAATATATTATTTCTGTACGTCGCAGGTTCAGAAATTGCTTGCGTTATTATAGGTTTTTGGTTTTGATTATTTGTTTTCTGGAAAAAAAAAAAAAAAGGAAAAAAATAGTTTCCCAAAACTAAGTTCGGCTGGAATATTTACCTTCCTAATCTGGCATTTAATTCAATCAACCGAGTGAATGGCTTCAATCTTTTGTTTCCTTGTAAGTTCTACGTCAAAATAGTACCGGTATTTATAAGTCCCCCAATCCTGTAGACAAAATCATAATATTGCTCTCATGTCGACCTTTTTCTCGTGAGGGGGGGGGGGAATAGAAACGTCTGGTAACATTTCAGACATGAATGCGTGTTTCGAATCCCCCCTCCATCCCATGTCACATAACACCGGCAGTCTATACCTCCCCTTACACCTTCCTCTGGACACCAAGAAAGGAAATGAAACCCAACCGTAAATCTGAGCATCTGGAGGCTGGTATGTACAACTTAAAAACCCATATATTAACATAGAATTTTCATTTTACTAACCTTACAAAGAATTGGAACATAGGATGGAGGGGAAAGATAAATAAAATGAAAGAGAATACTTAAAAGAAGTTCCCTGTCAAGGCTTTTAAAAAAATAAGCCACGTTTTACACGAAAAAAAAATATTTTTCTTCTCCATATTTCTCTCCCATTTAAAATGTATGGCGTGAATAACATCTACATTTAAAATTATGCTATAACTTTAGTTTTGATCCTAAAATTTCCATTACATTTTTATATGAAGGAGACATTCTTTAGCCAGTTCCATATTAGGGCTTTTCTAAATTGACTTACTTGTTTTTGTAATATGACCAAAAATGTTAGCACACTAACTGTACCTCCCCTTAAATGTTATAAATTTTTTACTTTCACCTTGTAGACACCGTGTAGTTGCTGATGAGAACATCCACCATTCCCTTTTTTGCGGCTCTAGCGTGAATGATTTCAAAATCGCAATTTTTTAATTAACTGGCGAGTCGTCCTACCCTGATATTTAAATTACGAGCCTTCTAAAGTGTGATGTTAAGTATATGTAGAATTTACTATAAAGATAGATACATGTTAAATATCTCGTGTAGTAAAAAGTAATCCATTATTTTGCCAATAGATCGCTTCAGTGATCTGTAGCTCGCGTTGTATAAGTCCGATCGGGTTCAACGAGATGGCGTTCAAACGATGAGATTGCGTACTACAAACACTGTTCAGATAGTTGTGATGAGTTGACTCAGTGTTGTGTGAGCGCGCGTCAAAATGGACACTAGCAAAGAGAAAATACGCTATATTTTACAGTTTTTCTTCCATAAAGGCGAAAACGCAAGCCAGGCGGCTGCAAATGTGAATAGTGTTTATGGTCCTGATACTGTAACAGCCAATCACGCGCAATTTTGGTTTCGTCGATTCCGTGCCGGTAATTTTGACGTCAAAGATGTACCACGCACTGGAAGGCCACGTGTCGAAAATGTCGATAAAATCATGGACATTGTCGCGTCCGACCGTCATGTAAGCACTGCTTCGATTGCCCAAGAGCTAAACATTGCACAAAAAACCGTGTGGAACCATTTGCATAAGGCTGGATACACAAAGAAGCTTGATGTATGGGTGCCACACGAGTTAACGCAAAAAAACCTCATGGACCGAATTTCCATCTGCGAATCGCAACAAAAGCGACCCATTTCTGAAGCGGTTGGTGACTGGTGATGAAAAGTGGATCACTTACGACAACGTCACGCGAAAACGGTCGTGGTCGAAGCGCGGTGCGCCGGCGCAAACGTTGCCCAAGCCAGGAAGGTTTTGCTGTGTGTTTGGTGGGATTGGCAGGGAATTATCTACTATGAGCTGCTCCCCTACGGCCAAACCCTTAACTCGGAACTATACTGTCAACAATTGGACCGTCTGAAGACAGCAATCGCCCAGAAGCGCCCAGCTTTGGCCAATAGGAGAGGCATTGTGTTCCACCAGGACAACGCCAGGCCACACACATGGATAGTGACTCGCCAGAAGCTCCGGGAGCTTGGTTGGGAGGTTCTTATGCATCCACCTTATAGTCCGGACCTGGCACCGAGTGATTACCATCTGTTCCTGTCCATGGCGAACACGTTTGCTGGTGAAAAATTCGCGTCAAGAGAGGCTTGTAAACATCGACTGTCTCAATTTTTTGCCAATAGGGACAAGGGCTTCTATGAGAGAGGCATCATGATATTACCTTCCAAATGGCAACACGTTATCGAACAAAACGGCGCATATCTGACCTAAATCGGATCATTCTAACTATGGTAAGTCAAGCCTTCAATGTCATGCAAAAATAATGGATTACTTTTTACTACACCAGATATATCCATGGCAGAAAACGCACTGCAAACATTAATTGTGCAGTGCTATAAATGATTCAGAACAGCACACTACTGGATATGAAATTTATCTGGTCCCTCCTATAGAAAATATGTCCCGTAGCCGGATGCCGTAACATCAACATAAAGATGCGATGTCTTTGGTAGTCAAGAAGGGCAGCAGCAGCGTCTGCGTAATATTTCGCTTGATTGTTGTCGAAATAATCCTGGAAGTCCTTGTTCCAGTTAAACTGATTGTTATTCCGTGATAATTGTTTTATCGAGCGTACAAACATTATGAACAACTACCGGGCACTGAATGACACCTGCCAAATTATGCTGAGCAATTAAGCTAACACGATTGCAAGAACGGGTTTGAGTTAATCAATGTAAGAGAGTCCAGAAATTTAAATACTTACTGCAATAGGGAAACAACTAGATTTTTTTCAAAAGATATGTTTCTTACATTTACATATTAAAAAAAGATTAGCAATGCTTTTGATATAGAATGCGAGCAGTTTGCAGTTCTCCTTCGGTGGAAAAAAATTATCAGTTTTTCTAATTAGGTTGATTTCTTCAGTATGAGTTAAGCTTTAGTTTGATTTCAACTTCAGGTTTATTAATAGCATTACCTTACATGAAGAATCTTCTAACTTTCATGAACATATTTTTAAATATTTTATCCCAGATGATGTCTGCGACATGTCCTAATTCCAGACACAAGTAAACATTGACTTACTTGTTTCAGCACCTACTCATACAATAGCTTCTAGTATGTTTTCCAACAAATGAAAAACGTTAGCGTGTTTCGATCAGCGACCATTAAGTCACCCCACCCTACTCTATTAACAACACAATTATTCATCGAAAGACCGGGATCTACTCGTTTTCAACTTGTGTCCACACTCAAGGTATCTGTATAAATGCGAATTTACATGTTAAAAAGATAATCTGAATTTTTTTAAAATATACTTCTCTTAAACAATTTTTACTAAAAAGTAAAAACTTCCAATTGGCGCGCTCCATACTTGTATATTGTCATGGATAAAAAAGATTATTATTATTATTTATTTTTAGTACGAATTATTTAAGAAAATTATGTTTTAGAAAGCTTTTCGAATTATTTCAGTATTCAGATATTTTTTGTCAAACTGATGTTTGTCACCCAAATCCTTAAGTGTTCTGCAACCAGTCAAATGCAACATTGTTGCGGGCTAGTATTTAAAGTTCTTACTAAAAAAAAATATTCTAAAATGTATAAATATATGACAGTAACAATGTTAATATTGTATTGTCACCCGACTTACGTCACTGTACAAAAAACTTCACCACTTCATCACTGTATGACGTCAGGAAATGAGTTCAATTAACGTTGCAAGATTTGAGGACACGGGAACCATTGTGAATTAAAGAAAAGTATGTAAAAACACAACATTTTTACATAATTTATATATTTAAAAAATGTTATTACAATTAGTAGTGAAATATTCACATACACGTCGAGTTCCAAATTATGTGAGATCACTGGCACAAAACATTATTTATCAAAATAATTGTCAGTCATGGGGTGCAATAATAAAATATTTTATTTATAAAATCTCTTTTGTGTCGAGATTGTCGTAGAGATAAATATTCTATACCAAAATGTTTTAACCACTAAACATTTCTAAATACCAAATCACCTAAAGTACGAAGTCAGAGTTCGTTGTCCTTTTAGCAGTGGCTTTTCCTTCTTACGAGGTGCCTTACTAGGTTTCTTGTCCTCTGATTGTTCCCCTTTCATCTTCTTCCGCGCAGTTTCAGTATTTGAAATATCACTCAATAAAGATCTTTTGGATTTCCTCGCTCCGGCTGGTCCTTTGTTCTTACTAGTTCCTTTGCTAACTGCTGTGTCCTTGAAAGCAAATATAAAGAAGTTATCACAATATAAAACCTTCCTTTCGTACTAAACCAAAACCTATGGTAATCTATGAGTTGACCACGAAGGAGCTCAACTTCACTGTACAAGAGATCTCCGATTCCCTCTTATACGAAGGTCATTCAATAAGAGAGAAAATCCTAAGAATATCAATATCTAAAAATATTTGTATTTCTGAGAGCGAACCTGTGATCCCTGCCACCTGTCTATATTTTTTATAATAGGTGTTTCAGATATATAACATCCATCATTGACTAAAGGACGAGAAGTCCGTTCCAAATTGGCATTTTCGAAGAACAGCGTTTGGTGATAAGATTTTTAGTGTCTGAGGAAAAAAAGAAACATCTGCTGGAATCTGATATTGATGAGGGTTTATTATTATTATTAAGAACGCGGTACTATATAACAAGTGCACTACAATCGAGAGCTTAAAACTAAAGTTAAGCCTGCGATTCTAAGAGAGCGACGTGGTTTGCCAGAGAAAAGGAGTACTCCTTCTCCACAATATCGCCCGCATACCGCTGATTTGATACTTGAGACAAATACCATCAGTGGCGTCATTTAGGTGCAGGGGCAAATGACCCTACCCTACACCCGAAATGAAAATTCTTATCAACTAAGAATATGACATTTGCAAAATGTTGAAATCATTTTGAAACAATCTTACCAGTGATAATTTTATCTAACAGAAAAGTTTCATTGTGGTGTAATTTATTCTTCTGCCATGTTTCCGTTCCGATATATAACCGAGCATGTTGCTTCTACGTACACGAGCTACTATTAAGATGAGACTTGATCAATGTTCACTTCATATTTGAAGAAAAAAGTACGTGTGTAGAGTACGTGGTGCCACTCGCACGAATCATGTGCTTTCTTATAATCAATGAATAGTGAACCGTCCCACTGTATTTCCATTTCTTCCCCAAAATTTATCTCAAGGCGAAAATCTGGTCCAATGTGGATCTATTTCTTCTAAATCGACATTGGTGATCTCCAATTATTTCATCTACATATACACTTAGGCGTGTTAACACAATGTTACTTAATACTTTGTAACAGGTTGGAAGTAACGAGATTCCGCGGTAATTATTACAGTCCGATTTATCGCCTTTTTTGTAAATGGTTTCTATGAAGTTCGAACATTCCACGTTCCAATACTCCACTCCTTGTTGCATAGCCTTGTCCTGTTCCGATTGTCCCATCCCTTCCGAGGCTCTTCTTCAGATTTCTTAACAGATTTTTTCCGAGAGCAGGTTGTTAGCCTGTTGCCCAACCCCCGCTTCGTTGAAGGACCTCGGATTTTCTGTCGGGATTTACTCCCTTAGCCTACCTTTCTGGATTTAGGGCGCCAGACACGCCCTTAACCTCTCTCGTTTGCG